>BJBW01005318.1:63989-90892 GCA_004320125.1 Scolopax mira | reverse complement strand
CACACCAATTTGTTAGAAGTTTTGGTTGGGACATATTTGAGACGTGTTCTTTTGTATTTGCTGAATTAGGCATACAATAGCAAAAAAATATAACTTTTGGACCAAGGGTTAGCCAAGAGTGTATCCCAAACTAACCTCGGGTCTTTATAAAGCTAAAATACACACCATCTTTGTGAATAATGAGCATGCTAAGCAGGTAACCTCCCTAAATGTTTGAAACATGAGCTTGGATGCATATGTATAATTAGGTGTGGTGAACTAATCATTATTAACCAATCAGCTGTGTTTTATCATTATAAATATTGGGCAGTTGGAAATGTGTGTTGCTGTGGCTGCTGTTAAATGCTCAGCACCCCATTCTGCAGAATCAAAATAAAACACAGGATCTTGGCTCAGTGTTGTGATGGGCTCTTGCGGACCGTGTGAAGAACCCTTCTTTAGGGACAACAGGGGAACCTGGGCATGCTTGACTGATGGGAGCTTGGAAGCTGCTGGCAACACATGAGAGGGGGTGATCAAGACCATCGAAGGCTGCGAGGGCCTCATATCAGCCCAGATCCAGAAAGGGGCCCACGTGCCCTGGCCATACCTGTCCCAGGTGTCCAGCACTGCCTTCTTCCCCCTGCTCACACCAGGCTCTGCTCTGCAGAGGAGAAGGAGCAACTCTTGGGCACTGTCCCCTGCACAGGCTCCTCCACCCTGTGTGGACACCTCTGCCCCAAGACAGGAGGGAGCTGGGGGTCTGCAACTGTGCTACCCCCTTCTTGCACCCTGCCCTGTTCTGCAAGGGCTGGGCACAGGATGGTGCATGGGTCCATGCAAAGGTTGGGATGGTGTATTGGGTCCATGCAAGGGCTGGGGTGGGACTGGTGCATGGGCTGCATCCCGCAGCACCCGCACATGCCTCAGACCTTCCTTGGCGTGATGCCAAGGCATCCCTGGGCATTGGCTGCTCTCTGGTCCATGTTACTGGCGGTGTTGCCCATAGCAGGGCCTTAGATTAGAAATGTTTAACATTACAAGTGAGTTAATATAAGTCTTTCCTTCCCCTGCCTGCCCGGCTGCAGCAAATGGTGATAAATGGTTTCCATATGGTCCTCATAAAGGCAGCGGGTGCCACATGCCTCTCCCCTCTGCCCCAGCCGTAAGCAAATAAATTAAAGCAATTACTGCTGCAGCTCGTCTGGCTGTTAATGAGCTGCAAGGAGCGGCTGAGAGCTCCCGACGCGTCCCAAAAGCTGGAAATGTCAGCATTCCTCTTAAATACAGTGCTGCCAAGGCTGCCAGGTGCTGGAGCCCTCCAGGGCCACGGGCTGGGGGCTAGAAAGGGAGTGTGGTGCTGCGGGGAATGGGGTGCTCTGGGGTGGGAGAGCTGGCTCTGCAGGATGGATGTCCCAGGCTGTGCCAGGCATGTTCCCCTGCCAGTGCTGCCCCCAGCCTAGAGAGCCCCCAGGCCCCTCGGGCCCTCTGTGGGGGCCAGCGGAACCCCTGCACCACAGGGAGCCAAAGCTGTGTGCGCTGGGGAGCAGATTGGGGTGCAGGGTAGGGATGCAGGTTGGGGTGCATGGGCAGGGGTAGGTGGTCAAGAGTGCAGGCGGTCAAGAGTGCAGGCAGGGATGCATATTGGGGTGCAGGGCCAGGGGTGCAAGGCTGGGCATACAGAGTGGGGTGCAGGGCAGGGATGCATGCAGGATGGGGTGAAGGGCAGGGATGCATGCAGGGACTCGCGTTGGGGTGCGGGTTGGTGCCCTGAGACAGGGGTGCAGGGCAGAGATGCAAGTTGGGGTGAGGGGCAGGGCTGCACTTTGGACTGCGTGGGGCAGGGGTGCAGGCACCATCCGCGGCCCGCGACAGCCCTCTTGCGGTGCGGTGCGGCCGAGGACGGCCCGGCCCCGCTCTGCCGGAGCAGCTCCCGAGGACCGGGAGCGGGATGGGGACGTGCCCCTGTGGGGTTTGCAGCTCCAGTTTCTCCCCGCAGCGGCCAGTCCCGGGGGGTGTCGGCGGGCACAACCGCGGTCCCCCAGCCCAGCTGCCTCCCTCCTTTAACCCGCAGCAACCAGGTGGTGCGTGTGCCGGGCACAAGGGCATGGACGTGGGCATACACATACAGCAACGGGGCGCTTCCCCTCGCCTTCCCCCCAGGGCTGAACATGGTGGCTCAGCGCTCCTGGGGGCCCAGGGTGTCTGCAGAAGCCGGGGTGACGGCTGGGCAGTGGGAGGCCACGTGGCAAGCGTGTGGCTTGTGTAAGTGGGAATTGCATATGGGGCATGGATATGAGCACAGCGCTTGTGCAAGCGGGATGTGTGGAGGGTACCAGTGTGTGCGTGGCACTTGTGCAAGCAGGATGTGTGTGCCAGGCACCAACGTGAGTGTATGAGTCATGAGGGAGGTGCTTGTGCAAGCAGGAGGCAGGTGCAGGGTCCTGTTGTGAACACGATACTTGTGCAATGGGATGCGTGTGCAGGGCACAGGTGCAAGCGCGGCGCTTCTGTGAGTGGGATGAGTGTGTGGAGCACTGATGGGAGCACATTGCTCGGGCAGGTGGGGTGCAAATGCAGGGCACTGATATGAGCTAGTGTGTTTGTGCAAGCAGGGTGTGTGTGCAGGGCACCGCGGCAAACTAGCAGCACACACGTGCAAGGCACTGGTGCAAGCACGAGTGGTGCACATATGCTGGTCACACACATGAGTGCCTGCGCAGGCTGTGTGTGTGGAACATGACTGTGAACATGAGTGGGGTGTGTGCACAGGGCACCAGCGTGAGTGTGTGAGCGTGTGAGCGTGCTGGGCACCACTGCTGCAACCTACAAGCATGCAGGGCCCCGCTGCACCATAAGGGCATGCAGAGCATCATTGCAAGTGTGCAGGGCCCCGCTGCAGCACCCGGGGCCGCAGCCTGCAGGTGTCCCTGTTTCCTGCAAAACTCGGAGTGGAGCAGGCAGCAGCAGTAGCTGGGGCACAGCGGGGTCCCTGCCCAGACCCCCGTCCCTGCCCAAATGCCCACCTCCAGTGCCCTCCCTGGGCCTGGCCACAGTGTGCCCTGGTTTCTGCATCCCGGGAGAAACCCAGCCAAAGGCTCCAGTGGCACGTGGTCCCTGAGGATTTGGGGATGGGCCCAAGTGGTCCTGGGGGGTGCAGACCCCCATAGGAGCAGGGTGCCCCAACCCTGCTCAGCTGAGCCCCTCACTGGCAGAGGTGGTGGGATGTGGAGAGGGAGGGTGGCAGGAAGGATCCCTGGTGCTCCTTGGTGAGGGGCTGCGGGGGACATGTCCCCCCTCCCCAGCTCTTGCCCTGCGCTGCAGCTTCCTTGAGTGCAGCCTGAAGAGCCATTGAGTGCTTGCTTGCCATGAAGTGCCAATTCTGGCACCAGCTGCACCACGGCACTGGGCCAGCTGCTGAGGAGTGACCGTACCCACAGCCTCTGCTCCCTCTGGGGACAGCTGTGGCCCCCAGCAGGTTACAGCCACCCTGGGAAGATGCCATGGCTGCGGATGGGGACCCCCATGCAGGCAGGGGGAGATCCATGGCAGATCCCTGGCACACAGCAGTATCCTGTGGCCACTAGAGCCAGGCTGATGGCAACGGCAGCCCACATCCCGTGGGAATCTGGCATGTCCCCAGAGGGGTCATGGGGACGAGGTGACCCCAGACACGTGCTGATTGCCTGGTGTGTACCAACTGGGTGCCACCACCCTTTGGCACCCATCGGCTGCAGGAGGGTCCTGGCAAGCAGCGGCTGCCCACTGTGGGCAGGGGCTGCCAGTCTGCCCTCAGCACGGGACCCAGTGCCCACTGTGCCATGGCTGCCACTCGCCGAACATTCCCGCTCACCCTGGGCTGCTCTGGCGCCCGGCGCTGTTGTACGTGGTGCAGGCAGCCTCGTTAACCTTTCTTGATTAAGGCAATTATTTCCAGCACATTATCCTCTAATCTAAACATCGTGGCTGCGCTGCTCTGGGGGTGCTGGGGGGGTGGGAGTTGGCACACGCAGCCGGAGGGGCTGCGTGTTGTGGGGGATGCTGGCAGGGAACGGACAGGGGGGTGTCCCCGGGGTCCCCAGGTGGGGTCCCCTCCCTGCCCTGCAATGTCCCAGACCTGCAGGCAGAGTCCTCTGTGCAAAGGGGTGGGATGAAATGAGAAGGGTCCTTGGGGCGACTATAGCTCATGAGAGCCCCCACCCAAGCCAATCCCCAAGGGGGGCAGCCCCCTGCATCCCCCAAGGGCTAGAGGATACCCTTGCGTGGGGCTGGAGGCTCCAGGGGGGCTGTGGTTCTTGCCTTCCTGGTAGTGTGACTGGGTCCAGCATCCTTGTGTGGGACGCCCCATCCCTGCAGGAGGGACCCCTCAGCTGAGGGAACTGGGGAGAGCTGGGTGGGCTGTGGGTGCACCCCAGGAGCTGCTGCGTCAGGGGTGATAAATATTTATGGGTATTAAGGCAGATGCTCTCAGCGTTGGTGGGATGGGAGGGGGCTGTCAGCATGCTGTCAGCATGGCCACGCACACTGTCCCAAAGTGTCCTGGCACCTTCACGCGCCAGGTGAGCCACCAGCAGCCCTGAGGCACCAGGAGAAACATCAGCGGGGAAATGCCAAAGCCGGTGTCAGGAGCCAAAGCCCAGAGCCTGGTGATGCCAGGTGACCCCCAGCTCCCTGCCTAGGGCTGCCCCGTAGTGTCACCTCTTCCCCCTGGGGTCACCACTGTTGGAAGATCCTCAGCTGCACCCGCTGACCATGGTGGGTGCTTATGCAGGCACTGTTGGTCTGCTCCTCATGGAACCATGGCCAGGGAGGTGGGAACCCCTGGTCTGGGAGGATGCTGGGCATAATGGGGCTGCCTCGATGGCTCGGGGTGAGAAGGGGCAACTGGGAGCGGGGTTTGAGCTGTACTGGGCAGTGGGGTCTGGAACCATGGGATGCCAGCAGTGACAGAACAGGGACCCACCCAGGTGCCAGGTAGTGGTTCCATAAGGAAAATGGGTGCCAGTGGGAAGGACTTGGTGGGTGTACATGTGTCCCCACCATGTGTGTCCACTACGTCTGCATGTCCCTGCCATACGTGCATGTCTCCTCCACGCTGGAGTGTGGGACCCCCAAGGCAGCCTCTGTGACCCCCTTTGCTTGTGCCCAGGGCAGAGCCCTGCCATCCCCTGATGCTGGATGCTGCCGTGTTGGTGACCCCCTCCTGGCAGGGCTGGAGCAGTCATGCTGGACCCCACAGCTCAGGGCTGATGCTTCTTTCTTTGGGGCTCTGCAAGGGCTGCAATTTTGGGGTTCTCTCCCCACCTCCCCATGCCAGATCCCATCAGGATCAGAGCCCCCTGCCCACCCTGTTTTGACCAGGGTGCCTGGGCAGGGGCAGGTCCCTGCTTTAGCCCCTTCCAGCCATCTGTGCCAACGTTCACAGCAATGCTTTTGGAGAAGGGGGTTGTGTCCCCCAGCCCACCCTGGTTTTGGGGCCATGGGCAGTGCTGCTGCAGGCACTGGCTGATGCCTGGGACAGCACCTCTGGGGGTCCCCTTGCCCATAGGGTTTGGAATAGGCTAGAGAGGGAGCTGGCATCTGTTGGGAACCCCAGTTTCATCTGCGCTACACTGGTCCCAGCCATGGGGGTGTCCCAGACCCTGTTTGACCATGTGGCAGCACCAGCAGGTGTTTGTTCATTCCCCTGCCGTGTAATGAGCCGCAAGGCCTCAGCTGCCTTCAAGGGGGTCTCTGCAAGCGTGCTGCCTACCTGGGCAGGGCTGGGTGGTGGCAGTTTGGGGGCACAGAGACCCTCCTGTCCAGTCAGGGTGCTGGGGCCCCAACTTAGGGAGTGGGATGCATCTCCTGTCATTCCCGTGGGCAGGCAGGTGCTGGGATGCTTGAGGGGGTGGGTACCCTGCTCCTACTGGGGCACCCCAAATTTGCATGATCATTATTACCGAGCATGGCCTAGCTGGGGTGATCCAGCTGCACCCAGCCCAGATGCCCTGAACTGGAAAGGACCCTGTCCCAAATCAGCCAGCCCCCCATCCTGCACTGGGTGCACCCCAGGATGAAGGACCAGAGGTCCTGGTAACCCACCCCATGGGGCCACCCCAGCTCCCAACGAGTAAGGGCAGGAGGGGGACATGACCCCAAGTCCCTCTGGGGGTCTGACCCCACAGGTTGTGGGGGTGGGGGGCAGCTGCCTGGGTGTCCCACAGGTCGGTGTGGGAGTAAATTTTGCACCCGCCTTTCCGGGATTCCATCAAAGGGAACAAGCTGGGGGGCCGAGGCAGCACCAATTGTTTCCAGCTGGGGTGGGGTGGGCTGGAACCACCACTGACACCCCAGGCTGCCCAGGGCAGGACCCTGGGGGCCATGGGGCACAGGGCGGATGCTGCCAGCCTGGTGCTGGGAGATGGAACAGGATGAAGCAGCCCCATCCCCTCTCCCTGGGGCTGTCCCTGGGATACCCACGCATTCCTGCTGCTGCAGGGCCAGTTTCACTGTCCCCATGTGTCACCCCCTCCCCACTCACAGATCCCAGGAGCCGGTGCCCTTCTAAAAGGCCTTTTATTTCCATGTCAGAAAGGCCCCCACTCTGAGGGACCCCAGCATTGCTGTCCTGTGCCACCACCATGAGGGAACCAGGACCCTGGGGGAGGGTGTCAGCCTGCACCCAAGGGTGGGTGGGTGGCTGTCTCTGGCCCTGAGACCCTCATGGTCACCCCAGGCAGGAGCTGGGGACATCATCCGAGGACCCAGCGCTAAGCGAGGGGCAACAGGGGCAGCATGTGCTGACACTGAGAAGGGCAGTGGTGACACCATCGCTGTGGCACACAGGGGCACAAGACACAGCGGGGGACATGGGCCACTCTCACAGGTGGGATGTGGGTGGGTGGGGGAGTGTTGGGGTCTTTTTTCCCTTTTTCTTTATTTACAAAATTCCCAATTCCCAGCCACTCCCGCCTGGCTGGGAGGACAGGGAAAACCCCAGCGGGGGGAGGCAGTTCCCAGGGCCGGGGGTCTCCTGCCTGCCCTGTTGGAGCCCCTGCCTGCTGCTAAAAATAATAATAATAATAATATTATATTAATAAGAATAGAGATAATAATGAGAAAAGAGCTGCGGTTGTGTCCTGGAGCAGCCAGCCCTGGCAGCTGATGGGGCTGGGAACTGTGCCATCCCTGTGCTGGGGGCTCGGGTCGGTGGCAGCCCAGATCCCCCCACCCGGGTGGCGCCAAGGCCCCGATCCTTCGCGGGGGCGCGGATGCAGGCAGAGATCCGGCTTCAGCCACCAGGGAGCTGTGGGTGGGCGGCTCCAGATGTGGAGCTGCACATCTGGGGAGAGAGTGCTGGCCACGGTGATGAGAGAGCCGGGAAGTGTGGGGGGAAGCTGGGTCCCACTGGAGTAGCCCTCCCACCCCCGAGCATCCATCCTGCCCAGGAACATCCCTCCCCATCCTGCCCTGGAGCATCCATCCCACCCTGGACCATCCCTCCTGCCTCAGAGCATCCATCCTGCCCTGGAACATCTTCCCATCCTTCACCACAGCATCCTTCCTGCCCTGGAGCATCCATCCCTCCCACCCCAGAGCATCCATCCCTTTACCCCTGAGCATCCTGCCCACGGCTTCCGCTGCCCCACACAACCGCAAGTCTCTCACCATCTTTCTGAGGCTAAACCCAGAGCGTTTGGATCATTCCCAGGGGCTCCCCCCAAGGCCCCTCTCTGGTCTCAGGAGGGGCTGCCCACTAAGCTGAGCCATGCCAGGCCACCCTGGTGGTGGTCCTGGCCAGGGTCACTCCCCTGTGAGGGAGCTGATCTCCATGGGGCTGGTCTGGGGCAGCCGCAGGGCAGCGGGGTGGCAGGTCCCGGAGCCCTGTGTGCCCTGATCCTCACGGGAGCCCCTGGGAGCAGGTTGGAGGGGCTGGCACTGCCGGGCTGCGAGACAATGATCAGTCCCAGTCCATGTCGCAGCTCTGGAGCCATCCTGGCTCACATGGGTGGCATGAGCCGGCCGGGCACGGCTGCAAGGGAAAGTTAAAGGTGGGCACTGCGAGGCAGGGGGTCCCTGCCCTCCTTGGCCCCACTCCTCCTGCCTGTCCCAGCAGGATGGGGGCTCTGCGGCCAGCACATCCAAGACCTACTGTGCTTAGGAATAGGCCAGTCCCTGGAGCGGCCGCGCAGGCGTGTGGAACTTGTCAGAGTCCTCAAAAGCCGGGTCTGGGTGTCAGGGAAGGGGAAGGGAAGGAAAGAGAGGGTGAGCTGAGGCAGGAGAGCCTTGGGCATGGAGGGACAGGGGCGAGGGTGGCAAGGTGCACCCCCTCCCTGCAGTGTGGCCCCAGCCATGCCCCGGGTGCAGGGAGGTGTGGAGTCAGGCAGGGGTGCTGGCAAGTGCCCTGCAGGCACCAGGGTGGGCACGGTGCCACCGGGGGGCATGGGGGGGATGTGGGGGTGGGCTGGGGGTGGGCAGCCCTGCCTGTGCTGGGCTCACCTTGCAGGCTGCTGCCGCTGGTGCTGGCGCAGGCGGGCGGCGGGGAGGTCTGCGGCCGCACCACGGGGGCGAAGGCGCTTTTCTGCTTCACCGCTGAGATCATGTTGACAGGCGAGAAGGAGAAGACCCCGGTGGGGGTGGAGGCGTTGGTGCCTGACGGGAGGGTGATGGAGGAGGCACCGAGCGGGGGGCTGGCAGGCATGACTGCGGGGAGAGACCCACTCAGGCCAGGCAGAGCAGGCAACAGGGCATTGCTCCCCATGTGGGGAGCCGGTGACACAGCATGGGGCCCAGCTGTGTCACAGGGCTGAAGCTGGGGCTTTCTCAGCTCAGGTCACTGTGTTCCTGCTCCCCCTTGCCCTTGCAACCAGCTTCGGGGACACCCTGGGGCAGGTGCATGGCTCTGGGGACACACTAGGACTACTGAATGGCTTTGGGGACATGCCAGGGCTAGTGCAGTGCTTTGGGGATGCTGCCTGCTTTTGGGGGATGCCTTGGGGTTGATGCATGGCTTTGGGGACACCCCAGGGCACTGACTCACTGGCATAGGGGGAGTTGGCGGTGGAGCCGTTGAGGAAGCTGGGGGAGCCGGGCACCCCCAGGCCAGCCATGGTGCCACCACCGTAGCCGTTGATGCCGGCGGCACTGCTGTAGCTGCTCTGCTGCGGCGTGGAGCTGGGCACGTAGCCCCGTGGTGAGACGCTGCCTGTGTTTCGGGAGTAGCCTGTGGGCGACAGGGGCCGGGGGTGGCACAAGGCAGGCAGGGACCCTCTCCTGCTGCCCGTCGCAGCCCCCGGCCCACCTTGCTCGGTGCCCTGCGGCGAGTCACCGATGTTGACGGCCAGCTGGCTGCCGAAGGAGTTCACCCCCATCATGCTGGCGGGGCCGTGGGTGCCGGCCAGCGAGGAGAGCTGGCCGGGGTTGCGGGGAACGCTGTACAGCGCCTCAGCGATGTCTGCTGCTCGCTTCAGGATGATGTCCTGGGATGGGGGGGGGATGACACAAATGGGGATGGTGTAACCCTGTGGTATGCAGAGCCTGAAGTGACCCCATGGCTATGCTGGGCAGCGATGAGGCAGGGGAGGGCTGAGACCGCCCCAGCTCATGTCACCTTCCAGGACACCCGCAGCCCCAGCGGTCCTCAGGGCACAGGACGAGCTGTGCCAGGCAGTGATGGGTCAGGGGAGACTGAGACCCCCCAGCTCGTGCCGCTGGCGGGGAAGGATGTGGGAACAAAGGCGGCTTTGGAGACACCAGCCCCATGGCCTGACCTGGTGGCTCCCCTCCCTCTGCAGGTGGGGGCCCAAGGGGGGGGCCCACGGCGCTGACTCAGTGCCCAAGGAATCCTGATGTGAAGCAGATGTGGGGCTGGAAGCCTGGGGCTGGCTCCTGCATCCCTGCTCCAGTGCTGTGGGCTCGGTGTGCAAACCCCACTGAGTGGAGGGGGGGTTGGGGGGTGCTGGGGACAAGAGGGTGGGATGGGCTGGGGGGGCCTGGTGGGATGGGTGGGGGGGAGTGGTACCTGGTTGCTGTGTGGCATCCCGTAGAGAGCCTCCACCAGGTCAGCTGCCCGCTTCAGCAGGACCTCCTGGGCAGGGAATGGGACGGGTCTTAGGAGGAGCTGCCCCCCTACCCCATCTACACATGGGGGACATGCAGGTACCCTGCCCCCTCCCCCCTGCCACATCCCCACGCCAGTGACATGTCCCCACACCAGCACCTGCCCAGCAATGACCATAGACACAGCCCAGCACCCCACAGCAGACCCATGGGGCTGGGACCCACAGGGGCCATTGTACCCACCCGTGTCCCTCCCTGTGTTCCCCCCATGGTCCTCCGTTCCCCAGGGTCTGCTGGGGCAGGGGAAGCAGCACAGACACCCCACACACACACAGCAGGAGCTGAGGGTCAGGGGACCAGGCCAGCCTGCGGGCTGCACCCAGCACAGGGGGGTGGCACAGGGGCTCTGTGTCCCCCTCCCTGTCCCTTGGTCCTCTGGCACTGTCAGGGAAGACCTCTGGGTCTGGGCAAGGTGGTGTCCAGCACCCATGGGTGATGGCTTGTCCCTTCCAGGGGTTACAGAGCACGGCAGGGAGCACAGTACAGCATCTGCACCCAGCCCTGGGCAGGGGGTCCCTACCTTGGGCAGGCGCTCGGGGTCCCCAGGGTGCCGGGGGATGACCTTCTGCAGCCGCTGGAACCCGTAGTCGATGGTGGGCTCATTCAGTGCTGCCAAGAGAGGGGGACTCAGCGGCTGCTGCGTGTGGGACCACCCTGCCCACCCCCTGCCCTGACCCCACGGGGAAACTGAGGCACGGACTGTGGGGCTCGGGGCTGAGCTGGGGCAGAGCTAGGGGGGGAACCCCACCTCCCGCATGGAAACCTCCACTGTCCCACCTGTCTCTGACCTGTGCCAACAGCCCCTGCACCCCTTCTTCTCCCAGCCCCCTATCTGTCAGCTGCAGTCCCCAGCCCCACTGCAGGGGTCCAGACGGTGCTGGAGCAGGGCAGGAGCTGGGGTGGGCATGGTGTGAATGCCCAAGCCAGCGGCAACGTGCTAGGGCACATGGCACACAGCCACCAGGGTGGGACTGATCCTCCCCTACACCATGCACACTGTCCTGCTCACCCCACACACGTGTGCACGTTCCTGCTCACCCCACACAACACACACAGGGCCCCGGAATCACTACCTGGGGGGTTTCAGCACTGTTTTGCCCTCACCCTATCACCCCATTTGTACCCCCAACCCTGTCCCTGCCAGCAGGTCCTCCCGAGTCACAACACTACTCTGCCCCCAACCCCAACCCCTGCCCCCTAACCCAACTCTGCCCCAAACCTTTGCTCTACGCCCGTCCCCTTGCACCCTGCCCATCCCCTCGCCCTATCCCTGCTGCGGAACTGCAGTTGGGGGGATCCCAGGTCAGGGTAGGGCTGTCCCCAGGAGCTGGCAGGGAGCACAGAGATGCTCTGGGCACTGTCCTAGGAGTCTAGGGTCCTTTCACTGGGGGTCTGCGCCCCTCACCAGTGTAGACGAAGCGTCCTGGGGCACCCTTGCAGAACTGCTTGGACTTGTAGGAGAGGGTCACCTCCACCACGCCGGGGATGTGTCGGGGGGGGGTCTGCACCCGGATGGCGTGAGGAGTGATGAGCTGCAGGGTGAGACAGGGCTCAGCCCATGGCCAGGGGAGGTCACGCCAGCCCTCTGTCACCCCTCCATGTACCCCCGTTACCTCACTCCACACCAGCATGGTGCCGAAGACGACCTGCAGCCCATCGAAGAAGTTGTCCCCGATGACGATGACGGTGGCACCTCCAGTGGTCCAGCCCTCGCTGGGGCTGATGGCTTTGATGCAGGGGGTGGCTGCTTCGGGCGGGAGGGGAGAGACAGGGCAGCAGTGAGTGTGGGGGCACGCGGGGCGGGAGCGGGGGGCGCCGGGGTCGGGGCCAGGGGCGCGAGGCTGGGGGAGAGAAGGCAGAGAGCGAGAGCAGAGGCAGAGAGTGAGAACCAGGCAGTGGCGAGGGGAAGGGGACAGACACGGGTGGCCACAGATGCGTGGACATGGATAGACAGCAGGTGAGAGCTGGGGATAGGGGGGACAGGGGTGACCAGGCTGAGTGGGACAGATGGGGACAGTGGGGAGGGGATGGGGACGGTGAGGGAGAGTATGTGCAAGGGATGGAGGGGGGAGGATGGAGAGCACATTGGGGCAGGGGTTGGATAGAGCATGCATGGGACGGACAGACAGAGAGCAAACAGGTCAGACTGGTGGACAGGGCACGTATGCATGGACAGAGAGACACAGAGAGATGTGGTAGATGCATGGATGGACAGAGCGGTGGACGGACAGAGGGCACCCAGGAGGGTAGGACAGCCTCACGTGTGAGACGGACAGAGGAACGAAGGGACGGACAGAAAACGCAGGTGCACAGCGGGTGGATGGAGAGACTGTGTATGTGTGCTGGGCAGATGGACAGATGTACAAGGCATAAATATGGGGCTGGGTGCCCACCTCCAGGGCTGCCCAGGGTGCCTGGGGTTGGGGGAGCTGCAGCCTCTGAGCAGTGTAGGGAAGAGATGGGCACAGGCATGTCCCCATGGGGGTCCCAGCAGGGAGACATGGTCTCTGGGACTGCCCTGGCACTGTGGGGCACACACGGCTATGGGGCTGGCTCTGGCACCACTGGGGCAGAGGATGCCATGGTAGGAGCAGCACCCACTGGACATATGTCTGCCCCTCCGCATGGCCGTGCATGTGTGGCAGGGCATGGTACACGCATGTGCGTGGGCATGTGTTCTGGGGGGGGTGGTGTGTGTGCGTGGGCACGCTGGGCACCCGGCAAGGACTCACCTTCAGAGGGGTCGAGGCGCCGTGCCCGCCGCCCATGCTTGGAGTTGTTGTGGACAAACATGTTGTCGGACACAGCCAGGACGTGGCCATCCACGTTCACCGTCGTCGACACGACCACCTGCGGGACAGCCAGCTCAGGGCCACCGTCCCCCCCACACCCTCCCTGGGGTATGTCACCTTGCCCCCTGCTCATCTCCAGTGTCCCCCCACTCCCTTCATCACACCGGGACCATCAAGGGTGCCCCTCAGACATAGGAGGGACCCCGTGCATACCTACGTGCAGCACTCAGTGCCACAGGACCCCAGCACCAGCCTGTCACCATGTCACCAGCCTGGGGGACCCCAATCCCCAGACAAAACCCCAGCCCATCCCCTGTGTCACCGGCCCGGGGGACTCTGGACCCTAGGGGACACCCCAGCCCATACCCTGCATGCCCCCCGCCCACCCCCCCACCCCCGGCACCCCGCTCCCCCCCTCCGGCGTGGACTTGGCTGCTCTCCCGGAGCTGCTTGGCGCTATGCAAATTGGATAGGTCGTTAATCATGTAAAAATGTCACAATTATCATATCTTTACGAGAGGCCCTAATGAAGGCGCCCGTGCTGGGTGGGGGACGGGCCGGACCCCCCCACACACTCTGCTCCGCTCCCGAACCTCCAGCTGCTGCGGGGAGAGCTGGGTTGCGGGCAGGGGACACGGGGGGAGTGTGCGGGGACGAGGGGAGCTGGGGGCTGCGAAGGGGGCGAGGGGACTTAGGGTTTGCAAAGAGATGGAGGGAAGTCAGAGTTTTCCAGTTAGGGTTTGCGAAGGGGTGGAGGGGAATTAAGGTTTGCAAATAAATAAGAGTTTGCAAGGCGGGGTGGGGGGAGTGAATGGGGGTTCGCAAAGGGGGTTCAAGAGTTGGGGCTTGCAAAGGGGTTCAAGGGGAATCAGGGTTTGCAAAGAGAGTGAGAGAAATTGGTGGTTGCAAAAAAGAGTTTGCAAAGGGGGTGAGGGCAACTGGGGTCTAAAAAGGGGTCAAGGGGAATTAGGGTTTGCAAAGGGGTCAAGGGGAATTAGAGACTTAAGTTCCATTTGGGAAATCAAATTCCCAGTTCCCCTACAGCCCTTCGGTAAAATATATGAGGTCTCCAACCCTGTGCCCTCCTGCAGCTGAGGTGTGTGGGGCAGGGTTTGGAGGGAGGGTGCTGGGTGCTCACCTGGAAGCGCCGCATATCCCGGGGGTTGCCCGCATTCTTCAGGCAGTTTTGGTTGCATTTGAGAAAAAACTTGAGGAAAAACCTGGGGTGGAAGGAAAGAACCCAGCAGTTGGTGCAGGCAAACTGGGGCGGGGGTCCCAAAGACCCAGCAATGTCTCCTCCCACCCCATCCCTTGGTTCCCAGAGATGGAGCGAAGCAGAGCTGAGTGTCATTGCTGTCCTGGTGTCCCCAGATGGAGGTAGCCCCCCTGCACATCACACCATGCACCAGAGACGTGTGTGGGTGCTCCCCATGGTCTCCCAACAGTGCACACACACTTGTGCATGCACCATATAGAAGTGCACACAGCCAAAAACACACACGTGTGTGCACACACACACGCACTGGGTGGCTGCAGGGACCCCAGGGTGTCCCATGACACCCCCTGGCTGTACTGGGTGCTGCCTCTGCCTGCCCATGGGGGTCCGTCAGGTACCAGGCAGCATCCCGGGTGGGTGAGGGTTGGGCAGGAGGGCGAGCTGCTCCTGCCACGTCCTGGCTTGATGAAATATTCAGGCTGCTTCTCCATGGCCCCGTAATCAGCCTCCACCCCTCAATAATTAATGGGCAGCAGTGGCAGCAGAGGCGCGCACACTAGGGGCTGGGATGGGAGGAGAGTGCAAGGCCACCATGGTGCACGCTCCTGGGAGCACGGGTACACGTGTGGGAGGATGGATCCACACCTGGGGCCACAGCCAGACATGGTCCGTAGCACCTGGGTGCACATCAGGACTCTCACCCCACGCACTTTTGGGCACCGAGGTGGGAGACCTGCTGTCCCCGACCCCAGCTGTGTAACACCCCATGGTTCCTGGCCACAGGCACCCTGCATGGGCACACACATGCACGCTCAACCTGCACATGCGTGTGCACACACACACACACAGATATTTGCTCTGCGCCATGCCCAGCCACCACGCTGTGCCAGCCCACATCACTGCGTGGTGCCAGCTTGTGGCACCAGCCCCGGTGACTGCACAGTGCCAGGTCACTGCCGTGCCAAGTCACCATACCATGGTAAATCCTTGAGCTGTGCCAGGTCACCCCATCACGCCAGGTCACTGCAGTGAGCCAGCTCGCCTCACTGTCTCAGCTCACTGTCCTGTGCCAGGCCACCATTTCTCTCCATGCCATCTCCTTCCTTTGGCCTGGCATGAGGCAACCTGTTTCCCAGCCCCCTCGCTGATGTGATTTGGGCTCGGCTCTGCCCTGCCCAGGCAGGCAGCCCTTTGGTGAGCCCTGGGCACTGCATGGGGCTGGTACATCCCACTGTGCCATCCTGCCCACATCCCAGCCTGCCGTCCTGAATCATCCTAATGCGCCATCCTACCCCATTCCACAGTAACATTCTGTCCCCTCCTGAGTTTGCCACATCCTGTCCCCACCCTTATGTGCCATCCTGTCTCCCTTCTAGCTGTGCCATCTTGTCCCCCCTCAGTGTGCCATCCTGCCCCCATCCCAGTGTGGCATCCTCCCCCCATCCCACTGTGTGCCATCCTGCCCTATCCCATTGTGCCATCCTGCCCCCATCCCAATGTGGCACAATGTGCCACCATGTCCCCACCCCAGCATGCCATCCTACCCCCACCTCAGTGTGCCATCCTGCCTTATCCCACTGTGCCATCCTGTCCTCACCCCAGAGCACCCACTTCTCAGTGGCTTGTCCTGGCATCTCATCTGAGCATCCAAACCTGGCACTCACCCTGACATCCTGTGCCAGCACCCTGTCTTGCTATCCCACCCCAGCATTCCCACCTCAGCCCACCTTATACCTCCCTAAGTGCTGCACTGGGGCTGGGGAGGGGGATGTAAGGGACAAGAGGGTAGGGAAGGAATGCAGGTGCCCATGGGGAACTTTCCTATGGCTTGTTAGCTGCTGGTGGAGACTGGAGGGGAGGATGGGACCTCCAGGGATGATGGGGCACCTGGGGACATGGGCACCCCTGGGACCCCATGTGATGCAGGCACAGGGATGGGAGCAGCGGGAGCAGCCTATCCATCCCCATCCCTGGGGGGCATGGGACGGGGAGAACGCAGCCCACGGGGCCACTGGAAGCCCACCAGGAGACTCTGGGGACCCTGTGGGACCCCTGAGCAGAGAAGACATCTCCAGACCGTGCCCCCGTCCAGGGGCTCCTGTGGTCGACCAGTACTGGAGCGCATAGAGAGGGGCTCCCATACCAGTGCTGCTGGGACGCTGCCCACAGGGGATGGTTTTCCCAGGCAAGGGCAGGAAGAGGGGGGACCCCCCCGTGTCCCCCCATCACATGCCACCCAGCAGGTGGTAATCAGGGGAAGGAAGGAGCTGGAAAACGGCAGGAAAACTCCACACACACCCCCCTGCCAGGAGATTGACAGGGGCTGTGTGGGGCTGGAGGGCGACCCCCCCAGCCCCTCCCAGCCCCCCAACCCAGGCTCTGCACTGCTGAGGGGGGGCTAATCCTGAACCCCAGGTCGGCCTCGTCCCCCCCGAGCGGCAGCCGCGCATATGGGCCCAGGAGTTAAAAATACAGGCGCTGTGCATGCATTAGCATCCCTAATGCACAGCGCTCCCCATTTAATATGCAAATTCCCGGCGCTGCTGCCGAACACCTTCTGTTCTGAGCGCATAAATTTGAATTTGCAATTAGAATAATCTTGTATAATTAATGAAAAGCGTCAATTTTAGCTCCTAAGTAATTTGATTAACATGTTGATAGGGCACTTATCTGGCTCTCTAAACCAGTGGGGCTGGGCGTCGGGCTGGGAAGCAGGGCTGGGGGGGGGGGCCTGAAGGGGGAGCGGGCGGTGGGCTGGGGACTTGCCTGGCCCCGGGTGACCCGCATGGACCCTGGGGACAGAGGAGGATGCGGGGGCATGGGGGAAGACCACAGCTGCCCTCAGCACAAAAGAGGGAGGGGGCTGGGGATGTCACCACTCTGGGGTGGTCACCTCCTTGGGGCAGGGTCCCAAGGGAGAAGAGGGCTGGAGTGGGCTCAGGGGAAACTTCCCCAGGGGGGGAACAATCCCCATCCCACAGGAATTCAGGCTTGGGCTCAGCCCCAGCCTCCAGCACAGGGAGGTCATGGGGCACCCTGGGACTCCCTGCACACCCCAAAATCACCAGCACAGGATGCAGTACCCAGGACGCCTGCGGGACAAGGAGGCTGAGGGGACAGGGGGGCACAGGGATGCCGTTACCAGAAGGTTTGTCTTGGCTGGGCTGTGGTGGCTGCATCCCGTGGCTGTGCTGAGAGTTCCGGGGGCCGTGATCCCTACAGCTGGCTGGGGGAGGCGGGGGGGCAGCACAGCTGGCTGGGGCTGGCAGGGCTGGGAGAGGCCAGGGGTAAGGGACCTACTGCAGCAGGTCCAGTGGCCCACCTGGGGGCCTGGGGACAATGGGGTTGTGAGCAGGATCATGTCTCACCCCCTATCCCCAGCGACCAAGGCATCCTGCTGTACCTCAGGGAGAGGGGGAAGCCACTCATAGGGACACCCCAGGACCAAGGGACCCCAGCTGCAGGCAGGGTGAGGCAAAGAGGGTGCATAGCCCTTATCCTCCCCACCATGTCCCCCCGCCCCAGTGCTGAGATGACTGAGCCTTGCAGAACTAGTCGGGATCCCTAAAAGCCCCAGCATCCCTGAAGAGCCTGGGCTTCACTTGGCATCATCAGGGAGGTGCCACCATGCTAGGTGATGGATGGGGACACAACACGCTGGTGGAGGGACAGTAGTACAGAGGGATAGACTTGTGGGGTCTGGAAATGCTGCAACATGGAGGGAGGACCACTTCAAGGGCTGGTGAAAGAGGTGGAGAAGGGAGGGAGAGAAGGAGGGAGAGGAGAAAGAAGGGAGGAAGGAATGGACAGGTGAAGGGAGGGAGGGAGGAATGGATGGATGGATGGAGGGATGGGTGCATGGAGGGATGGGTGCATGGAGGTAGGTGGGATGTGTGCTGTGCAGGAAGGGCAGAGGGTCAGGGCTGCAGACAGACACCCAACGCAGTGCCAGGAGGACACAGTGTCCATGCCTATACCAGAGAGTGTCACCTGTGCTGGGCTGGGCTTTCTGCCCCCCATCGGCACTGTGCCATGTGTCCCAGCCCAACAGGGAGGAGGGTTGCATCCCTCCTTGTGGGGCACATGCCCAGCCCAAGCTGTGGGCGCACGTCTGGGGACACCATGCAGCACCGGGGTGTCCCTGCGGCACATGGCAGGCCCCGAAGTGGGGCTGCCACACGTTCCCCGTCGCTTGCCAAAGTGGCTGGATGTCGCCTGTATTATTTATTTGTTTGATGCGTGTCGGAAGTGCCACGCTGACGGCAAACAGCGCTTTCCCCATCTGTCAGGGCTGGCTGTCCCCGCAGCCCGGCACGGGGCCCAGCAGCCACCGCAGCGTGCCGGACCAGGGGGCAACACATGCCCTCCCGGCCCCCACATGCTGCTGCTTCTCCCCCAGCTCATTAGCACTAACGAAGCAGTGCTTGCACCCACTCCCCAGCCCTAGGGACTCCTCACCCTGGCTCCCTGGGGGACCTCCCGCTGCTGCCCCCCTCCCTTGGCCACAGCGCAGTGCAGGGGAGAGCCCCTCGCCCAAGGTCCACAGTACCTGTCGATGATGACGGGGTCAGAGGGGGTCTCGTTGCGGTTCCCACAGCTCTTCTTGTCACAGCAGCGGCTGGGCACGGCCAGGGAGAGAAGCAGGCGTGAGGGGAGGTGCCAGGCAGGGGCTGGCTCCAGCCCCACACCCTCCAACCCCCATGGGAAAACCCACCAGACCCCCATTCTCCACCCCTGTGCCTCCCATCATCGCCCAGACCTGTGCTGTGGAACAGGGAGATCCTGCCCCGTGGAGGGACAGGGTGAGGGGAGAGAGGTCCAGAAGGGAACAAGAAGGTGCTCCACAAAAGCCCAGGGTGCTGGGCTGGGGGGGGACCCCAGGACAGGAACACTGTCTGTGTGATGCCAGGACATGGGGGGGGTTGAGGGAGAGAGGGGACCCCTGGGGTACCCCCCTTACCCACCCCATGCTGCTGTCCCACACCATGAGACTGGGCTCCAATTTGGGACTTTCTAGGGCTCAGGGTGCACCCCAGTCCTGGGAAACACTTGGTAAGCCAAAGAGGGGTGGGGGGAGGCTCTGAACTAGAGGTGACCCGTCCCCGCACCATCCCTCGGGGGTTCCATGTCACCCACGGGGGACACAGCAGGGCCGGGCTTGTGCTGCCGATGGCCAACAAACACGGCAGTGCCGGCCCCGGGGAGCAGAGCGGGGAGGGGGGGGACCCCAGCCCTGGCATCGTTAGCACGGCTCCTGGAGATCAATTAGCTGCGCTGGCACGGAGCGCTAATTTGCACAAACACCGAGCACGAGGGTGGTAAACAAGAGCGGCGCTAATGGGGCACGGGGGACCCCGCGCTGGCAGCAGGCAGTGGGGGCAGGCAGTGCTCACTGCCCGTCTGCCCAGCCTGGCATCCCTGGTGCTGCCAGACCCCCCCATCCCCCCACTGTGACATCCCCCCAGACCCCCACCTACCTGCACATGATCTCGTGGGTGAGGAGGACCCGGCACATCTCTGGGTTCTTGTCCTGCCCCTCGTAGATGATGGCCTGAGGAGGGGAGAAGAGAGCACACGGAGGGGTGCCACCGCCTCCCAGCATCCCTGCCAGTCCCCTGCCACCGCTCCAGCCTGTAACCAGCCTACAGACCCTCCCTGGGTGACCCCAGGCAAGGGGGGGACCCCAATGGCAGCTGGGGTAGGAGAAGGGCTAGACAAGGGGCGCTTGTGCCCGCCTTGCACTCTCATGTGTGCACATGTGTGTGCAGATGGCTCAAGGCGGGTCAGGGGATGATGGGGTTGGGGGCTGCAGGGGAAAGGATGTCAAGAATTACCTGCTTAGACATGGAGTCGATGAGGCGGACGTAAAGGTCCTGCTCAGTCCGGAGCCCTGCGGCAAGAGGAAAGGGGTCAGCCCTGCCCGCCCCCCCAGCCCCCCAGCCCTGGCACCCACCATTGCTGTACAGCAGCTGGAGCCGGTAGTGGATCCCGTTGTTGGTTTTCTCGCCGTTCTGCTCCTGGGGGGAGGACAGAAGACATCACTGTCCCCTCTCCATGCAACCCTCCACCAACCCCAGCCTGGCCCAGGGCTGCCGAGCTCTGGCAACTCCTCACACGTGAGATGAGTTTGGGAGAGGTCTCTGCAACACAGGCTCAAGTGCCCCTCGAAGAGCAGTGGGATGGCCAGGCAGAGTGACACCATCCCCACCACAAGCCCATCCCCAACACAAGCTTGGCCCCAGGGGGGGGTCTCACCCGCTCCTTCTCCACGAAGTCGATGAAGGAGGTGCGCTCGATCTCCACGGGCTGGCCCTGCCGGTCGTACATGGCCAGGACGAAGTGGAAGAAGTTGGATTTCCGCAGGTTGGAGGGGGGCTGCTTCTCAAAGTGGGCTCGTGCCAGGCCCACCCCGCTGCCAAACAGCAGAGGAGGAGGGGGGATTAAGCACAGGGTGAGTGCTGCGACCCCCAGCACCCCCTCCCCGGGACCAGCCCAACACCAGGGTAAGGACTCAGTGGGAGCTGCTGAACTCCCCCATTGGAGGTGGTGATGTCCCCTGGTACCTCAGGGTGCTGTGGACCAGGATGAAGGGAGCACCCAGGACCCCCACCTTGCCCCATGGGTAGGACATGCCCAGGGTGTCCCTACTGCTCGCAGGGCTTGTCCTTAGGGGAAGCGAGATTAAAGTCAGCCCCGGTCTCCACAGAGGAGATGGTCCTCGAGGCAGCCCTGCTCCATGGGGAGGGGAATCACCCCCAGGGCATTGCAGGGGCTCAGCTACTGGCCTTGCACTCCACCACAGGTGGGGACATCAGGGTGCAGCCCCCCACTGTGTGTGCATCAGCATGCACACCCACAGAGATGTGCACCCACACACGTGTGCACAGGGTGGCTGGGGGAGCCACAGCAGAGCCAGGGGAGGTTGGGTGTTCAGGGTGGGGGTCAAGGGGCTGGGGGTCACACCGGGTAGGACATGCCAGCAGCATCTCAGGGGACACCAAACAGCTCTTCAGCAGCGTTCCCTGTCCCCAGCTCTGCCTACACCCTGGGACAGGAGCCCTCCGCAGCTGAGCCCAGCCCTGAGGCATCCTGCTTCCAGCCCATAGAGCCACCTCTGGGCTTGCCCATGGCACCGACTGTTCCCAGGGCCACCACTGCTGTCCCTGCAGGGACGCCCAGGGCGACAGGACAGAGCCCAGGGGAGGGTGGCAGAGCCATCCCCAGGGACAACAGCTCCAGCACCGGCCAGTCCTCATCCCGGTCGCTTCATCCCCAGCCCCAAGTGTGGCCCCTGTTGCTGCCCAGTGTCACCGCTGGTGCTGTGAGAGCCAGCACGGCGTCGGCGTGGGGGGCCGCGGGAGCTGGACCAGCCCCATTGCGGCCGCCAGCGAGGCGAGGGGGCCAAGATAAACAGGCGGATGTAAAAAAGTTCCCCCCTTTCATGAATAAAAACACATTGGGCAATGAGTGTGTGTGTGTGGGGGGGTGTTTGGCTCCCTCTGCACAGACCTTGGAGGGGATTAAGCTACCAGAGCTAGTTCTGATGTGCTGGGGACGTTCTCTGCACCCCATGGTGAACCCCACAGACCTTGCCGATGCCCCTCTCCCGCCCTCAGTGTGTGGTGGGACCCCATGGACATTCCAGTCCCCCCCAGGTATGGAGCAGGATGATGCAGCCCCCCAGATCCTACCATGTCCTTGCGGACCCCACTTCTCTGGGGGCAGCCAGGGCCCAGGCAGGGGTCAGCACTGGGGTGCAAATGGTGGGAGGAGACACAAACATGCAGGGGGGTACCTCACTGAGGGTCTCTGCCTGCCCCAGCACCCATAGCCCTGCCCCTGGAAGCCCATCCAGGGACAGAATTTTGTGGGGGTGATGGGCTGGGGCCAGGTGTGACCCATTAATTGCTGGCTGGAGGTGGTGCCCGCTGCAAGGTCTCTCTGCTACCACTCCTGGCCACACTGGGACCTGACTCTCCTGATGGGTGGCCTGAGAATGGCGTGGGGGTTGTTGGTGGTGTCACACTCAGCCCCCTTCCCACAGCACCCTGCTGGGAGACTATCAAAGAGAGGAGCTCTGGGGTGCAGGGCCACAGTGCATGGGTGAGAAGCAGGACCCCCAGCACCCTGACCCCCCCAATCTGGATGGGACACGGCACATGGGTAGGGGCTAGGGTGGGGACACCCCTCCACCCACAGCCAGAGGACAGAGAGGGTCCCTGAGCCCTGCAGAGGCTGCCTGCGCCCTGCAGAGTCCCCCGCCCCATGGTACCCTGCTGGGGTGGCCACTCTGGCTGTGGGGTGCTTTCCTTTCCCCACCCCACTCATCTCAGAGCTGCTCCCACAGGCTGGCGCTGCCCAGGGCTGACCCCTGCACCCAGGGATATTGCTGGCTGCATGGGGAACACAGGGACATGGGGACACAGAGACACCTCCCAGGGTCCCATACAACTCACAGCAACCAGTGTCTCATCCAAAAAAAGAAAAAAAAAATGGGGTTCAGCCCTTTACCAGCGTCCTGCTCTTTCGGCCGGTCTCAGCAGCACCCAGGAGCCTGGGGCAGAGCCAGCACAGGGTGGGAGAGACCCCCGGGCACCCTCACCTCCTTTAATGATGCTCCTAGGGATTTAATTACCCCCTGGCATTGTCCTCAGCTCCAGCCCCGCCCCCAGCTGTGGGCATCAGCCAAGGCCATGTGAAGCCCAGACCCTGAAAACCTTGGGGACACTTCTCTGGGGACAACTCTCTGTGATGGAGGAAAAAGCTCATTAAGCTAATCACTGGGAAGCCAAAAAGTCCCCAGTCGGCAAACACCAGTGTACACTCCTGGCGCGCTTGCCTGGCACACATGTGCCTGTGTGCCTGGCCAACATGTGTGTCCAGGCACACGTGTGCTGACAGACATGTGCACACTCGTGTCCCTGGGCACTGCTGATGGTCATGTCTTGGCACACCCCACGGGTGGCCCTTGTCCCCTACCAAAGAGCTCCAATTGGTGCCGATGGCTTTGCTCTCAGAGCCTGTCCCCATGGCATCTGGCCCCACTGCATGGGGTGCTGACCCCACCGGGACCCCACATCCTCACCGAGCCCCCATCCCCCTGTACCCAGCCGGAACTCTGCTCAGCTCCCTGAGGGACGGGGACCCCCGATGTCACAGGGACCTCTCCGTCCTGCAGCAGCATCCCTGGCCTTGCCACGCTGGAACCCAGCCACGGGGCTCCCAGCTGACGGGAGGGTGGCACGGTGCTGGCAGGGTGGCTGCAGCAAGCCAGCACCTGCCTGGCCCCCCCATTACCCTCTGCCCCCCCAAACCTTCAGCCCTAGAGTGCTCAGGGAGGGAGGGGGGGCGATGGAGCCGCCAGCCCGGCCGTTTTAATGGCTGCATCTCTGCTCCCAGCGCTGCCGAGACCCCAGCGCTCCGAGAGCCGAGCCCGGCTGCCATTAATTATTAAAGGCAATCAGAGCATTTCCTAGCAGAGGAGCCCAGCGAATGTCTCTTACAGTAAAGCAGCATCTTCCCTTGGCGGAGCCGCCAGGCACCCGGGGCACCGTGCAATTACGCAGCCATGGCTCCCCAGGTAGCTCTAGCTCTGCCAAACAGGGGGCACAGAGGGGGTTCCTGGACCTTTCTTGGAAGCTGAGACCCTGTGTGGGCTCACCTCGTGGCCCCTTCACCTTGCTCCAGGACCCAGGCACCCCTGCCCTCCCCAGGGCATGTTATGGGTGATGGCTGGCATCACCCAGGGACGGTGTGGTGGCCACAGGGTCCCACAGGAGTGAAGGGATCTTTGTGCTGGTGACTGCAGGGTGGTGGTACAAAGCCCCCCCCCCCAGCCAGGGGTCCGAGGGAGGTGCGGGATGCAGGGCAGAGGCAGGCTGGGTTTGGAGGTGACAAGCATCCCATAAGCACGTCCACACACATGTCACTGCTGGCATATGTGGCACATGGCCCTGGGATGGGGAGGAGAGGGGGTCCTGGAGAACACCACAGGCTGCCCAGCACCCAGCTGGGGTGGGCAAGGGGTCTGCACGCCCCATTCTGGCCCATCCTGCTGCTGGGCAGGACCGCTGTCAGAGCCCCTGCAGCCATACCAGCCCTGTGTGTGTGTTCCCTGCCTCCTCCCGCCCCCCAGAGCTGGGTATGGGCAGGAAGGACATGGATGTCACCCCCTTTTCTGGCAGCCAAGCTCCAGAGCCCTGGGAAGTTTCTGGGTACGCAGCAGGAAGGCCAGCACCCCCCTGCACTCCAGCTTGGACACTGCCTTCCCCTGCTCTGGCACTGCCCCCCTCCCCAGGTCCCTGGGGCTGGGTGAGACCCTCAATCCAGCTGCTCTCCGGGGGCTCCAGGCTGGGCTGTGGCAGCGGCTGTGTCCCCCTCCCTGGTGGTGGCTGTGCTGGGACAGGACTGGGGTGCCTTTGCTGGGGCTGGCAAGGGGAAGGCTGCAGTTTCCAAGCATCCCGCAGGAACTGCAAACACGGCGGCTTTGGGAGGGACCTCAGGGAGCCCCCAGAGCTCCGGCTGCGGGTCACAGTCCCTGGCAGAAAGCCAGCAGCGGGGCTGACACTGTGACTAGGGACCCCCTGCTCGGGGACGGTGCACACAACCGGAATACCTAACCCACAGAACGGGTCAGCTCTGGAAGTGTTGGGGGTGTCCCACTCTGCCAGAGCCCTGTGCAGAGGGGAGACACCCCTCCACCCCCACCTCAATCCCCAAATTTGCTATCCCTGGCTGGGCAGAGTACATAGGGCACCCCTGGAAGGCAGTGCCCAGGCTGACCCAGGTTCCCTCGCCCCCCTGTCCCATGGGGCACCAGCGATGAGCCACGGCATCGTCTGTCACCCCTGGACAAAGCTGCAGCATGCTCCAAGCACAGCCTATGCCCTTACTGACCCCCAAAATCCCATGGTGTGCACTGGGGGGGCAGCGGGAGCTGGGGATGACATTTTAAGTGTCCTCCAGCCACAGCTGGGACCCTCCAGGCACCAGGGGGAGAGAGAGCAGGGGCCAGGGTGCACGGAGCTCCCCAGGAAGACTAGGGGATGAGAAAGGGGGCACGGAGCCTTGAGCCCCCAGGGGAAGGGCAGAAGATGGGGACGGGGCACACAAAGCCCCCAAGGGAGGGCAAGGTATGGGGCCAGCTGGGGGATGGGTGGGCATCGGGCTGCGGTGTGGCAGTGCCGGCTGCCTGAGTGCCTGCAGCAGTCGCTTGCCCTAGCCGATGCCATCAGCCCTGCCCGGGAGACGGGGATGGCACTGCTGCCAGCCCTGTCCTTGCCATCGGCAGCTTTCCCCAGCAGAGATGGGACTCACGGTGCCGGTCCTGGCCCCAGTGGACACACAGCACAGCACAAGCCCCTTTGCAAGCTCCTGCTCCACTGTCAGCACCCGCTGGCCCTCACAACACACAGCGATGAGCCTGGTATGCACAAGGTGCCAGGGGGCTTAGGATGCCCCAGGTAGCCGGGGGTGCTGAGCTCTGTGGGGGTCCCCAGGGTACCCAAGATATGCAGCAGTAAGGGTTACCCAGAGGCCCAAGGAGCCCAGGCGTGTGGGGCACCTGAGGTACCTGAAGCACTTGGTGGGTACAAGGCACTTGGGATGCTCAAGACATCCCAGGCTGCTCAGGGATCCTGGGGTGCTGAGGGTATGGGGTGCCTGGGGTGCCCATGGCATGTGGGATGCCCATCCTTGGGATGTTCACAACACCCAGGATACCTGGACAGCCCGTGGTACCTGAGATGTTTGTGGTGTCCAGAATGCCTGGGATGCCCACAGTGCCCGGGATGCCCACAGCACCTATGAAGCCCGGTACCTGGGATGCTCATGGTGCCCGGGATGCCCAGAGTGCTTGGGGTGCCTGCAGTGCCTAGAATGCCCACGGTGCCTGGGATACCCACAGCACTTGGGAAGCCTGCAGTGCTCAGGATGTCTGCAGAGCCTGGGATGCTCATGATGACTGGCATGCCCACAGCACCTGGGATACCCGTGGAGGCTACGATGCCCGTGGAGCCCGGGATGCCTGCAGTGCCCAGGATGCCCACAGCACCTGGGATGCTCACAAGCCTGAGATGCCTGCAGAGCCCATCATACCCACAGCACCCGAGATACCCGCTGGATCCGGGATGCCTGCAGTAACCGGGATGCCCGCGGAGCCCCTTACCTCTGTGCCGCCGTGCTGGCGTCCAGGATGCCGGTGCCCTGCAGCCAGCGGACGGAGGGAAGCCCGGCGGTCAGCGGCTCTTCCTTCATGGGCAGCCCCCCCCGGGGCAGCGCCTCCTGCACGGAGAACATGGCAAGGGCTCAGCGACCGTCCCCAACTTTCCTGCCCCGGGCCCGGCAGCGGAGCTCAGAGCCGGGCAGGTGCCGGGGGCTGCCGTCCCGGCCGCCGGTCAAGCGGCATCTGCGGCGGGAGCTGGGGGGGAGGCTCGGGGGGGAAGCTCGGGGGAGGCGGGAGGCGGAGGCAGGCGGAGGCAGGGCCGGAGAAGTTGTAGACGGAGGCGACCAGCAGCCAAGTGCGGGGACCGGGAGGGGAAGGGGCGGGGGGCGGAGGGGGGGCGGAGGGAGGGGGGAGGGATGGGGAAGGCAGGGGAGGAGTGGAGGGAGGGATGGAGGGAAGCAGAGGAGGAGTGGAGGGAGGGATGGAGGAAGGCTTAGAGGACCGGAGGGAGGGATGGGGAAGGCAAAGGAGGAGTGGAACGAGGGATGGAAGGAGGGGATGCAGGAAGGCAGAGGAGGAGTGAAAGGAGGGATGGAGGAAGGTTTAGAAGATTGGGAGGGAGGGATGGAGGAAGGCAGAGGAGGAGTGGAGG
>BJBW01005318.1:41482-61554 GCA_004320125.1 Scolopax mira | reverse complement strand
ATTCCAGTTGTGGCCTCACCAGTGTAGAGTACAGAGGGAATCCTGAACCCCAACTGGCTCTGGATCAGCCCTGCTGCAGGAGGGGATGCAGCCCCGAGGTTGGTGTCCATGCCCAGGCACCCAAGCTGTGGGCAGAGCTGGTGAGGGACCCCTAGGCAGCTCCTCCTCACAGGCAGCATCTCTTGCACCCTGCCCCCTCGCTCATACCCTACATGGAGGCTCTACAACCTGTCCCCCAACTCAATGCCATGCTGTGCCCTTTTCCCTCTGGCCACACAGCCCCAAGGTTGACACAGCACCTACATAGAGCTCTGCAGACAGCCCCCCCCCCCCCCCCCCCCCCCCCCCCCCCTCCCCCCAGGGCTTGGAAGCAGGGGCTGAGCCCACCCAGAGCCCACTTAGCAGCCCCTGTTGCCCCCTGGAGCCTCCGAAGGGCTGGTGGGTTCACAATGGCTCCTGCAGAAACACCGAGTCCACTTATCCATGTGCCCGTCCATCCCAGCATCCATCTATCCGCGCCTCTATTCATCCCAGTGTCCACCCATCCACACCCCCATCCATCCTGATGTCTGTCTGTCCATGCCCTCATCCATTCAGTCCATCTGTCCATACCCTTGTCCATCCTGTTGGACAAGGTCCATCCATCCATCCATGACATTATCCCATCTGGATACCCCAGCGACAGGCACCACTGAAAGAACCACAGCTCCTGCTGCGGGGGGAGTGGGGAGCTGGGCGGGGACACACACACACACACCTGCTCCCTGCCCCCCTTATCTCCCATTTCCAGGCAGCACTGGGCTGAGCTGTGTCAGGGGATTTGGGTCCCTCCGCTGGGACCAGCTCCGTGGGGAGCTGTGTTCCCTGGTGCAGCTCCGGTAATGGGCCCTAATGGAAGCAGCGTGGACAAGTGCTGGGGGGGCTGGCAGTGCTGCGGGGGCTGTCCCCACTCAGGGCTGGGGGTGAGGGGGAATGTTCAGGGCCTCTCGTTCCGGCCACCCCACAGCAAACCCCTGTGGGGCTAAGTAGTGGGGTGGGATCTGTTGCACCCACTGCCCAGGGGCGACCCTCGCAGCCCCCCTCCCCGCTTGCTGTGGGCACAGGGGCACTGGGGAGGGCTCCAGGGGGGACTGGAGGATGGGGCATGGGGGGTGGGAGCAGGGATTCTCGTTCCCACTTCCCTCTCCCAAATGGATTTTATGGATGGGCTTCTCCTTCCCTCCGGCTAATGGGCTGCAGGACCCATGGGAGCTGCTGCGTTGGGTAAGTGCAGGGTGGAGCTGAGCTGGAATGGGGGGAGCACATTTACCACCTCCCCTGGGACCCCCTTCCACTGTGGGCAGCACCGATGCTGCTGGGAAGACTGGGTTCTTCCCACAGCACAGAGCTGGAGACCCCCACACAGCTGGGATCCAGCCCCCAAACCTCCCCTCCTGTGGGGCTGGGGCTGAGTAGGGGGAGGACGGGGACCCTGGGCCCAGTCCCCAGTCTCTCCTGGGCTGGAGAGGGACTCCCCAAGTCCCCTCTTTACATGGGCACAGGGAAAGGGGTTTGGCAGCAGAGCTGGGAAAGGTGACCCACACCAGACCCACACCAAGCTCCTGTCAGACCCACACCATGCCTATGCCATCCTGTGACAGACCCACACCACTCCACACCAGATCCATGCCAAGTCAAGGCCATCCCCTCCAGATCCATCCCTCTCCCAGCACTACCCCAAAAACCCTCCAAGCCCCCCTCACCCGGCGCGTTCCACCCATGCCATCTAGTGGGATAAGGCTAGAAGACAGCTGGGCTCCCACTATGCACCCATTGGGTGCCCACCCTTCCTACACCCCACAGCACCCCAGGGACACGCTGGGCACATGCCACCATGCTGGCACAGGGCACTGTCCTGGTGTAGGGTGGGCGAGACGCGCAGCCCTGTCCCTCGGGAGCAGCCACATCAGCTCCAGCTTTATTGCAAAATGAGTCTGTGGGGATATGGGCACTCGGGGACGCTGGTGCCCCACAGGGTCCCAGCCCCACCTGATGTTGGCACGGCCCCCACAGAGGGACCCCAGCACTTGGGGGGCAGCAGTCTGTGGTGCTAGGAGGGGTGGGGGCCACTGTGGGAGTCCCCACTGTCCCTTATGCAGAGCTCTGGGCTGGCAAAAGTGTTCAGGCTGGTGGGTGAGAGGGACGGGTGCTGCACATCCTGGTCACTGGGGCGAGGGTCCCCGTGGGGCTGGGGGATGGCACTCGCTTCTTCTTTCTGAGAGGTGGAGCCGTCGGGATGAGCCAGGTGGTGGGGGCCAAGGCCCTCAGCCCCATTGTCCTGGGCAGCCCCACTGTCCCCCTGGGCCAGGACCATGCTGGGCAGCCCATCCTCCTGGGGCTGAGCTGGGGATGGGCTCCTGGCAGCTCCTCTGTTCCCTGGCACCTCGTCCCCCCTGGCTGGTGCTGGCTGAGCCGCCCTCTCTATGCCAGGGTCCTCCTCGGTGGCCATCGATGTGACTTGCTGGTGGCACATGGGGCAAGTGTCCTGCACGTAGAGCCACTTGCGGAGACAGGTGGCGTGGAAGAAGTGACTGCAGGGGGTGATAACGGCCACCTGCATGTCCTGTGGGTCAGGGAGAAGGTGTCACCGGGTGGGCAGGGGACCCCTCGGGGGCTGCCCAGAGCAGGGTCCCCCAGCACTGCAGGGGTTGCAGCAAGGGGAGAGGGCTGACCTGGAAGCAGATGGCACAGACATCGTTGTGGTCCCGCAGCTGCCCGCCTGTGGCCCGGGGCAGGGAGTTGATCTTCTTGGCAGCCTCACGGCGCAGCAGAAAGCTCCTCCAGCCTGACTGAGCACGTAGCCAGACATTGAAGTAGGAATGGATGATGATGACGGAGGCGCCCATCCAGCTCCACTCTCCAAAGAGGGACTCCCAGGTGCCATAGCCCACCACGCAGACGGCCACCAGGAACTCCAGCACACGGCTCACCGCGTTCACGCAGTAGATGATCTCGTCCATCCGCTCCAGCGGTGTGTCCTGGAGCAGCTCCACCATGAAGAGGGCATAGATGAAGAGGGTGCCCATCACCTGTCAGGCAGCGGGACAGAGCCTTGTTGAGGGTGGCTGGATGGCAAATTGCACATCTTCACCCAGTGTCACTGGTCAGGGCTGGGGGAGCGTGATTGGGGCAGGGTTGTGGGCATGGAATGGGTAGGGCTGCCCACCCGGGTGGGTCCGGAGAGGCCCCAGTCTGGGGGAGCGGGAGCTGCCATACCTGCAGAGAGGTGAGCATGCAGCTGGAGACCAGGATGAGCAGCCAGAAATCCAGGTGGAAGAAGTGGGCGATCTTGTAGGCCATGAAGCAAGGGAAAACCAGCAAGAAGAGGCACATGCTGACGCCGCGGAAATGCTTCCAGGGGCTCCTAGGGGAGGCACAGCTCAGCGGGGCCGTGCCCACCCTGGGAGCAGCACCCACCCCCCTGGGACCCCATGCTCCAGCCCCCTCCTCCTGCACTAATTCTGCCCAAAAAAGGGCAGTGAGGACCCAAGGTGGAAGGAGCACATGGAGGGTTATGGGACCCAGCCTGGCTCTTCCCCAAGGCAAGTGGGAAGGACCCCCAGTGCTGCGCCCCACTCCCCCCCAGCATGGGGGGCCGGATCCCGCTGCTCTTCTTTCTCCCGGTACCTGTTGCGGGAAGCTCCCAGCGCCAGCACAATGGGATCAGCTATCTCGATCATGGACTGCAGCGTGGAGGTCACCACGATAAAGAGGATGATGCTGAGGAGGAAGGTCCGCTGGAGGATCTGCAGGTCGAGCAGCCCCGTCTGCAGCGCCAGCAGCAGCAGCGTCACACCCTCCGTCACACCCCTGCCAGGAGCGGGGTGTGAGGCCGGCAGCCACAGGCACGCCCCACGTGGCACCACCTGTGCCGCGCCCTGGTCACCCCTTGGGGACGTGCCCCCATCCCCAGATCCCTCGCGACACTCCCATCCTCCCCACCCCGCGCTGGGATCCTGCAGGCAAACTGGGCTGGGAGATGGGATGCCCACCCGTGCCCCCTGCCACGGGCTCACCTGTGCATGACATTGCCATTCTGGAAGGCGCTGAAGCCCAGCAGGTAAAACTTGCAGAGGCTGAGGACGCCCAGGGCGAGGTAGGAGACGGTGAAGGTGAGGCCGACGAGGGAGTAGGGGGTGCTGCAGCACTCAGCCGCGCTGCAATGGAGCCCGGGGTGAGCGTGGATGCCAACAGGAGCCCACAGGGGCCAGACAGCACCAACCGGAGCCCCAGCCCCTCCTCATCCTCCTCCCACAGCCATGCTGGAAGAAGGCTGAGCTCCCCCAGGTCCTGCCTGCCCCCGGTCCCTACCTGCTGAGGAGGAGGAAGAGGAGGCCCTGCTGTGCCAAGGGGCTGCTGGAGGAGGTGAGGAAGGAGGAGAGCCGGAGGGAGAAGAGCGCCAGCCAGAAGACGAGGAAGAGGAGCGGGATGGCCAGCTGGCTCCAGAGGGACACCGCCAGCGCGACCAGCCGGTACACCTCCAGCGCCTGCGGGGAGAGGACGCTCAGCGGGGCTGCCCCCCATCCCACCCCACATGTCGGGGACAAGGAGGGCGCAGAGCCATGTGAGGGGACAGCCCTGCAGCAGGCTGTGAATGAAGGCAGGCTCAGCATGAGACCCCCCCATCCTGCAGCCCCCCATCCCACAGACCCTCACCCTGCAGCCCCTGTGTCCTGCAACCCTCTGCCCCACAGCCCCTCATCTTGCAGCTCCCCCTTCCTGCTCACCTGCAGGACCTCCCGGCAGGCGGCGGCAGCCAGCTGGAAGGGGACGAGGATATGGGAAGCGAGGACGTAGAGGACCTCCAGGGCGGTGAGGACGAGGGCAAAGGTGTTGAGGATGGGCAGGGTGTGGAGGGGGAGGCCGCACAGACGAGCCAGCACCGGCAGCAGTGGGGCCCCGAACAGCCATGGCCGCCTGCTCCTCATCAGGAGAGAGCAGAGGGTGCACAGGCAGAGCTGGCCTGCAGAGGGGACAGGGACGTTTGGGCACGTGGGAGGATGTGGGACCCCCCCACCGTGTCCCCTCCTTGGCTCCCCTGGCACAGCCACCTCGCACAGGCACCATCACACATTTGAGCAGGGCAAACAACCCGGTGGCAGCTGAGCCACCATCACCCAACACCCCCTCCCACGGGTGATGACTCCCCACAGCCAGGTCAGCACAGGAGACCTCCACCCTGCACAGCCACCCCCCTGACAGGGGACACTGGAGGAGGCTGGGACCCCCCCTGTCTCACCTGCGAGGGCAGTGGTGAAGCGGCTGAGCACTGCAGGGTCGCTGTACACCCCACCCTGGAAGCCATACTCCAGCTCATGGCGGACGTAGTCCCTGTGGGGACAGAGGGTCAGCCCCCGGCCATCCCCCCTGCACCCCAGTACGGCCACCCCCAGACCCCCTGTGGGCTCACCTGGCCGCCATGTGGCCCGCGGCAAGCAGCAGGGCGGTGAGGAGGTGGAGGTAGAGCTTCACCAGGGACCGCACCGGCAGCATCAGCACCACCAGGCACAGTAGGTGGCCTGCAGAGGATGGGGTAGAGGGGGGACAGAGGGATGAGATGGCCACACTGAGCCCCCCCTTTCCAGCTGAGACACCCCCTCCAGCCAGGTAGCCCCTGTCAGTGACGTGGTGGTCACTGCGCATGGTGCTGGGCTGGTGTGGGCAAGATGAGGTTGTGCAAGGAGCACCTCCTGGCCCCAGGGCCCACAGCTGCCCCAGCTGTCCAGGACACAACGCTGGGGACACAGCCTGGCCCACTGTCGATGGACAGCCCACCATCGAGTGGGTGTCAGCAGGGGCTGGGGTGGCAAGACCAACACAGCCATCCCTTGGGGTGTCCCCAGGGACAGTGAGGACAACCCAAGGTGTGTCCCTATCCTGGCCAGAGCCTGGGTGTCCCATCATCTCCCCACCATGGCCATCCCTTGGGGTGTCCTCCCCTCATGTCCCCAACCTGTCCACCACCTTCATGTTCCCTTGTGTCCCCAACCCATCCATGCCTTGGGATGCCTCCTTATGTTTCCAGCACTACCAACCACTGGGGTGTCAACACCGTGTCCCCAGCCTGGCCACACTTTGGGGTCTCCCCTACATGTCCCCAACCTTGCCAGGTGCAAGGGTGTCCCTTCACTCTCCCAACCTTGCCAGGCCCTGGGGTATCTCCACTGTGTCCCCAACATGGCCATCCCTTGAGGTGTCCCCTCAAGACCCCAACATGGTCCCACTATGTCCCCAACCTGTCCATCCCCTGGGATGTTCCTTTGTGTCCCCAGCATGGCCATCCCTGTGTCCCCCATCATGTCCCCAACATGGCCATCCCTTGAGGTGTCCCCTCATGGTCCCAACATTGCCCCACTATGTCCCCAACCTGTCCATCCCCTGGGGTGTCCCCACCCTGGCCATCCCTTGGGATGTACCCTCATGTCCCCAGCTTGGCCATGTCACGAGGTGTTCCTAACCTGTCCGTCCCTGAGGGTGCCCCCTTGTGTCCCCAACCTACCCATCCCCTGCATGTCCATCATGTCCCCAATGTGGTCATCCCTTGAGATGTCCCCTCATGTCTTCAATTCGTTCATCCCTGGTTAGAGCCTGGGTGTCCCCAACCTGTGCATCCCTTAGTATGTCCACACTGTGTCCCCAACCTGTCCATCCCCAGTTGTGTCCCCACTGTGGCCATCCCTTGGGATGTGCACTTATGTCCCCAACCTGGCCACGCCACGAGGTGTCCCCCCAGCCTGTCCCACGGGTGTCCCCAGCTTGTCCATCCCTGGAGTGTCCCCGGCCTGTCCCGCCCCCGGGGGCCCCCCCGCGTCCCGCCGCAGCCCTCACCCAGGCAGTAGGCACCCCGGAGGGCGGGGGGCCGCAGGAGGGGGGGGTCCCCGCGGCGGGGCCGCAGCAGGTCGCCCAGGGCCGCCGCGTCCCAGCGGTACAGCAGGTCCAGCAGGGCCAGCCCCGGCACCCGCAGTGCCACGTTGGCCACCGCCTCCAGCCGCGCCATGGCCCGGGGGGCAGGGGGGTGCCCGCGTCTCGCAGCGCCCACCCCCCTCCCCGGGGGGAACCCCCCGGCGCTGCCCTGGACGCCTCCTCCGGCCCGGCAGGGGGCGCCCGCCCCGCGCCCAGCAGGGGCCTGTCTGCCCGGCCGCCTCTCGCTGGGGGCCCGGCCGCCTCCTGCCGGGGCGGGTCCCGCTCCCGCTCCCGCTTCCACTCCCGCTCCCGCTCCCGCCGCCGCCGTTCCGGTCCCTCCGCCACTTTCGCTTTCTCCCGCCCCGCCCCTACGCCCAGCGTGTAGCGGAGAGGCCTTGCGCCAGGGTGCTTGCGCTGAAGCCGCGGCCGCCATCTTAGAAGAGGGCCCGGAACTTGCTCTTCCTCTACGTGATCCGCCATCTTAGCTAAGGGCAATGCGCGGACCGCTGGGAGGGCTCGGCCATCTTGGCGAGGGGCGAGGTGACGTACTCCCGCCGCCCCGCCCAGCCCCGTGTCAGCCATCTTGGGTGCGGGCAGACGGTGAGGGCAGGCTCTGGCCGCCATTTTGATAGGGGAATTGGCGAGTCGGGGAAGGTTATTGCAGGGCGCTGTGGGAGACAGGGGTCCCCGGAGGAGTATGGGGTCCCCTGCCCCCAGGGAATCATCTGGGAGCCTCAAAGATTGTCTGGGAGATCCCTTGAGATCAGGTGGGGTCCTGTGGGGTCAGCTGGGGCCCTCTGGGGTGAGCTGGGGTCCTTTGGGGTCATCTAAGGTAGTCTGGGCTCAAATTGGGGCCCTCTCGCATCGGGGAAGGTCACCTGGGGGCAACGGGCTGGTGTTCTTTGATATCAGCTGGGGCTACGGGTTGACCTGGCAATATCGGTTTCTGGGGGTCAGCTTGGGCTAGGGCAGGGGGAATATGACCCCAGGACCATGGGCTGAGCAGCAGGATGTGGCCAGGCAGGGATGCCTGCTATGCACAGGGAGACCCCCTGAGACCTCCTGCTTTTGCATGTGTGTGCCCATGGCTGGGCTTAAAAACTTTAAAACTCGGGACTGATGTTTAACTGTAAATTTAGGAAGCAAGGCGGAAGCTGAAAGCACACAGAAATCCCAGTGCAGAGCTGCTGCTGTGGCATGGGGACATCCCAGGCACGTCCAACCACCGTCCTCTCCTGACTGTCCTTCATGGGTGCTACGGTGCGGGTCTGGTGCCCCAGGGAATTGCTCGGGTCAAATGGGGACAGGAATGTTTGAAGCTCAAATTTGTGTGTCCTACAGTGTGAGAATGTGTATGCAGCTCCCTTCACCAGGTGGGGGGACGGACGGACAGACAGATATCTTTTGAACCCTGCAACTGCAGCCTGTCCCCCAGAAAGCTTTTATCAGTGCATCTCCCATGGGTGAAGCTGATTTGACACCCTGCTGTACTGGGAAGCAGAGCCATAGGCACAGCCCAAACCACTGGAGGGGATGTGTGCTCCCTCATGGGGCTTTCCTCTTCCCAGTTAAGCGCAGGATGGTTTGTGGTGGAACACCCAGTTTGGCTCAGTTTATCACTTCCCTGCCGGGTATTTTCTAGGTGGAATTTTGCCGTTAGAGACAGCAGCTGGTCACCCCCCACTTTGGGTTCATCTTTTCCCCTCCTTCCTTTTTTCCCTGGGGAAAAGGATGGGACTGGGACAGACCTTCCCAACAGCAGGACTCTGAGCCCTGCTTCCTGTTGGAATCCCACCCCAAACATGGACCATTCCTCCTGGCTTTGACTTTACCCCCACCTGGGGCGAAGGGAGACGCTGGGCAGGCATGGGCTTCTCCATGGGCAGCATGGGCTCCTCCCAGGCAACCTGAGTGAGAAGCCAGACCTCAGAGTTAATAAATCAACTTGAGTAATATTTGCAAAGATTTCCTGTACTCCTTCCGCTGCATGTGCACATGGTTCTGCACATGGTCCTTGGGACAATCGTCAGGGCCAGCTTGCCTCTGGGAACTGCCTGTCTCCCTGCAGGAGACATCCTGAGCGGCACTAATTGCTGACTTGATGGCACTGGTGGCTCCAGAGGAGGGGACTTCTGCCCTGGCCTGGGATGGTGGCTCCTGCAGATAGTGCTGGTGAGACAGACTGATTAGGGAAACCTGTGTGACCAGAGCAGTGGGTGACAGCAAGATCTGCCCTCCAACCCTGTCAATGCTCTATTTTCCCTCTGTGATCCCCAGGTACTTGGTCTGTGCCTCAGTTTCCCCATAGGGCAGCAGGGATTGCATGGCTTCTGCATCCCAATGGCAGGAAGGACTAGGTCTTGGTGCTGAAGCCCCGCGGAGGAGCTGGAGCTGACAGTGCCCATGAAAGGACTGTCCTGCTCACAGTGACCACGGACCCATGGGTACAGAGATGGATGGGTGGGCACATGGATGATCTGATGGAGACACAGATGGTCTGATCAGCACGTGGATGGACTAATGGGCACATAGATCAACGGATGGTGCATTGGGCACAGAGATGGTCCAGAGAGAATATGGATGGACCCATGAGCACACAGATGGACTGATGGGCACAGGGATGGATAGGTGGGCACATGGATGGACCAATGGTCACAAGGATCAATGGATGGGGACATTGGGCCAGACTCCGGCATGATGCTCCCCAACAGGGACTGTCCCTTCACTGCCCCTTCCCTGATGTTATCATACAATGTCATAATATCATGATGGTATCAGGATAGCATCTCTTTGATGCTATCATGGGACGTCTCTCTTATTTGTCAACAGTGTTGGGAGACTGGAGAGGTCCCAGTTAACTGGAAACTGGCAATTGTTCTCCAAATTTTCAAGAAGTGAAAGAAGGAAGACCCTGGTAATTACATCCTGTTAGTCTTCAGTGCCCAGTAAAATGATGGTGAAGGTTGTTCTGGGAGTGACTGAAAACCTCCTGAGAGACAACGTTCATCGATCAGAGCCAGCATGGGTTCATGAGGAGAAAGTACTGCTTAACCAACTTAATTTCCTTTTGTGATGAGATCACCCATATCTGATTGACCAAGGGAAGTCAGTAGATGTGGGGTCTTTCGGATATTAGCAAAGCCTCTCACAGTGTCCTTCTGGGCACAGTGTCAGCACACAGCTAGCCAAGTCCATGATATGTTGGGTGAGAAATCGGCTGAGGGGTCAGGCTCAAAGGGTAATGGTAAATGGGGCCACATCAGGCTGGCGGCCAGTCACCAGTGGGATTCCCCAGGCTATTTAATGCTTTCATAAATGATCTGGATACAGGAATTGAATGTACATTAAGTAAGTTTGCCAAGGATGCTAAACAAGGAGGAGGTGTGGATTCCTTCGAGGGTAGAGAGGCCTTACATAGGGAAATGGATAGGCCACAGAGCTGGGCAAGCCCTGCTCCTCTCCCCGCTCCTTGCAGTGCAATGGACAAGATGATCCCCATGGGTCTCTTCCAACTTGAGATATTTTATGACTGTGATTCATCACTTGTGCAACATGCAGATGAGCCGGCTTCCTTCCTCTTCGTGGCTGTTTTGTCTTCCTCTGCAAACTTCTGCAGCATCATCCAGCCTCTTGGTGATGGGCGTTGGGGATGTTGTTGTCAGTCCAGACTCACCCCGTTACACAACACTGCAAAACCCGGCCGCATCTTCCCATCTCCCGAGGTCCCATCAGCTCCGAATGGGCGAGCACCTCTGTCCGATGCCACTCATGGGTTTGGTGGTGCTGTATCCCTGAAAAACTCTATGAAAACATAGGTAAGAAAATCCATGTTAAGTGAGAACAATCAGATTGTGTTGATAGAGAAGCAAAGTGCAGGCTAGTAAATTAAATGTTAATGTTGAGTCAATGTGTAGAATCAGAGAATAGCTTAGGTTGGAAAGGACCCATGAGAATCATCGAGTCCAACTCCCTGCTCCTCACAAGAATATCTAAAACTAAACCATATGACTAAAAGTGTCAATCAGGGTTGGCAGGGTTGGTGCTGTGAGCACCTCCATGAGGAGCCTCTTCCAGGGACTGACCATCCAATCAGTGAAGAACTTTTTCCTCATGTCCAATCTAAGCAGAGAACCTTTACGGGCTGGAAGCCCAGCCGAGAAAGGCAGAGTAGAGCTACAGCATCGCTGGGCAGAGAAGGATGCTGGCAATGTCTACAAGATGCCAAGGAATACCAGAGAGGCTGCAGGTCTCTGCCAGGGCAGAAAACACAATCACAGTAAGGGGAGAATTGAGTTAATCCCAGAGAGACTCACAAATGTGAAACCAGGTTCAATGGGGTCCCCTGTAGGACCCCTCCCTGCACCGTGTCCACTTAACTAAAGAGAAGGGCACTTAAATGAGAAAAATGTATTAAAAGGAAATTAAATGGAGCAGCTGGAAGGGTGAGGGCTTGTGGGCAAGGTGGACATCTTGGAGAACAGCTGTGTGTGTCTGCAGGGACCCTTGGCCACAGACCCTCACTGTCCTGGTGCACCTGGGTCTGTCTCTGGATTAGTGCTGGCAGCTGGCTCCAAGCTGGTGGAGCTCAGCTGGAGCTCAGGGGGTGCCAGGGATGGGGATGGCACTGTCACTGCAGCTGGTGGTGGCCGAAGTGGGAGAGTGTCCATGCCCTGGGTAAGGGGAGCAAGGAAGGGGAAGAGCAGGGAGGAGAAGGATTGATGGTCTGCAGGTTGCTGGGCCACCAGCGCAGCGCCAGGGCACAGACCTGTCACCGAGAGGTAGCAGGGGTGGCTGGGCAGAAACACACCTCTGGGTTTTTTGGCAATTCCTGAATTTGCTGGAAAAAAAATGTTGTTGCTGCACATTAGAAGCTATTCCCAGTGCCCGTGTTAAAATATGATGACTTTCTGGGCTGAAATGGGTAAAAAAAACCCAAACCCAAAATGCCACATCCTCACCACATCCTGGTGTTTCCAGAGCAGGGTGTGGGCAGCTGGGGGCCTGGGGAGGTCTGTGCCACTGGCGGTGGTGCCGGGTGTCCCACCAGAGCACCTGGGGTCAGTACTGGGAGGAGCTGGGTGGCCCCAAGCAGACCCTATGGCAGCAGGCACAGACCTCCCCTTTGGGGTTCACCTCCAGCGGGGAGCTCTAACCCACACCAGGAGGTGCCCGTCGCAGTCCCCGAGGGCAGCACCCCACTCCCGATTCGGCACAGATCCTGCCGGGATAGTGACTGTCCTGGGCATCCATCCTCAGGCCCTCTGCGTGGCCTCCCTGTGCCAGTGTAAAGATGAGGAAGATGATGATGATGATAACAGGGATTCAGGGCTTCCTCCAGCGTTCCTGTGTCTGAGGATGGGAAACACTAACTGCAATTTTTCTAAGTGCTTTGGGATAAAACCACAGGGTCAGGGGTTGGGGGTCCAGGGGGCCAGGACACGTCTGTGTGCCCTGCATGGAGGGCTGTCCCCAGACCATGCCACTCGGGGCGGGGGAACATGCGTGATGCCTTGGCTGGCAGCAGGAACTGGCACCCACAACCTGTTGCGAGAGCCCGGCTGCTGGGTTCTCTTTCCTGGCATTTCGGGCTGCCCTCGCTGGCGTGCGCTGAGGCTCCAGCAGGAAGGAGCTTCTTGTGCCGGGACGGCTGCCGGGATGGACATGGCGGGGCCAGACCTGTACGAGAGACTGCAGATCCACTACCCACCCAGCCCCAGTCGAGGTAAGCCCTGTCCTGCTGGGATGCTGTGGGCAGGAGCTGGATGAGCCCCTTCCTTCCCCAGCCCAGCTCCTCTCCCGGCAGTGCCAGGATCTCCCGGGCTGGCTCAGACCCAGCCATCTCCGTCTTCTCTCCCGCAGCGCCGGCACGTGGATCCCCTCCGACCGCATCTTGCTGGACACTGGGCACCATCCTGGCTGTGGGCATGGGGGTGGTCCTGGCGGCCGCCCTGGCAACTTTCATCACCCTACGTAAGTGCCACCGGGGGGGGGAAGGCAGTGATGCCTGGCAGGAGCTGGGAGCAAGCAGGAGCCCACGCATGGGGCAGCCTTGGCATGGGGCTGACCCGCTGCCCTGCCCTCCCTAGATGTGCAGGGCCAGGCAGAGCTGCAGGCAGCACAGGCAGAGCTGGTGGCCGTCAGAGCCCATCCACTTCCTGACCCCAACGGTGAGTGAGACCCTGGGGCTGCCCCCAGCACCCCAGCCCCTGTCCCCAACCCCTACCACCCAGCCCCTGCCTGCCACCTCCTGCCCTCCAGCCCATGTCCTCTGTCCCCCAGACCCTGACCTCCAGCTCCTGCCCTCCAGTCCCTGTCCCCAGCCCCTGTCCCCCAGTCCCTGCCTGAGGCAGTGGGCACACTGCTGTCTGCTCCTCTCTCTGACCCCATGCCAGGTCGCTGGAGCCCCGGCGAGAGCCCAGCAGCTGCACAGAGCCGGAAGGAGCAGCTCGGTAACATCTTTGGGGAGGGTGTGAGGAGGGGGTGACACCCAGACCTGGGCTGCCCTGGCCCCTCTGGCCCCAGCAGCTCGCACCCGGGCCCCACAGTTTCCCACTCCCCAGGGCAATGGCTGCAGGGACTGTCCCTAGGATGGCGGTACCACCAGGGGAAGATCTACTACATCTCAGGGGAGGTGAAGCCCTGGAAAGATGCAGAGGCCGCCTGCCGCTTCACCCACTCCCACCTCGCCTCCATCACCAGCTCCGAGGAGCAGGTGGGTGTGCTGGGGCTGCAGCCCCCATCTGCTGCCCTCTCCTGCTTGCTCTGCCCTGCTGCTGCCTGCTCCCGAGCATCCTCCCGCCCACGTGTCCCCCTTTCCATGCATCCCCCTGCCCACGCTCTCTTCTGTCTGTGCCCCATGCCCTGTCCCGCAGGAATACCTGGCACGGGAGGTGAAGGGAGGATCCTACTGGATCGGGCTGACGGCCACGGGCCCCGGGGGCTCCTGGCACTGGGTGGATGGAACTGCCTACTCCCAGGACAAGAGGTGAGCAGGGCTTGGTAAGGGGGGAGACTGGCATTGCTGGCACCCCCCCTGCTAACACCACTCTGTCTGGGCAGTTTCTGGGCGCCGGGGCAGCCGGACAACAGGGACCACGGGCACTGGGGCCAGGAGAGCTGTGCCCAGATCCACCCCGTGCGCAATGGCCTCTGGAATGACCACAACTGCAACTTCACCTTCCCCTGGATCTGCAAGAGGGACCTGAGCATGCCCTGATGCCTCGCTGCTGGATCCCCTGCCGGCACGCTGCCAGCCCCACTGCCAGCCCATTCGCCCCATGCAGCCCTCCCTGAAGCAGGGCTTCCCCACCAAGGACCCTCTGTCTGCCCCAAAGCACCAGGATGGGGAAACCCCAACCCAGGGTCCATCATGTGGAGGGGACAGAGGTCCCCAGCGCCCATTCATCCTTCAGGCTGGTGGGTGAGAGGTTTGCAGAACCCCGCAGGGGGAATAATACCTCTTTTTTAACATCCATTTATGGCCCCATGGAGGCACTGCCCACAGTCCTGTGCACACAAAACAGTGCAGGAACACGGCACCAACCCAGCTCCGGATGGATTCTTATGGGGCTGGCTATTAGCTCTCCCCAGCCTTTCTGTGATGGCATCAGGGGGACAAACAGATTAAAAACTTGCTCTTTGCTGACTTGTTGCTCTTTATTCCTGAGTCGTTTCTCCTGTCCATCCTACTGGGGGTTAGTGACCATCTCAGACCCCTCCCTTGCCTCCCTCCCCAAAATATCTGGGGGGTGCCAGGCAGGGATGCCGGCTCTAGCTCAGCGGGATGCTTTGATGCCCATCTCCCGGTCCACTGCCTGAAGGAAATGTTCATTGAGGAAAAGCATCTGCCCATGGGGCAGGAGACGATCAAGGAGGACGTCAATGGCCTCAGGTCGGAGCAGGACATCAGCACCGGGGCCAAGGAGGCGCAGGGAGGTGAGCAGGCGGGGAGCCAGGCGGCGCAGGGTGATCTCAGCGAGCGATAGATTCTCCTGGGGGTCACAAACCAAGGCAACGGCGAGGGCCACGACCGACAGCCAGGCTACCGTCACCCGTTCAGGGAAGGGGTCTCCAGGGGGCAGCTGGAAGAGCCCCCCTGGGGCATCTTGCAGTGACACTGGCTCATCAGGGAGATGGGGAATTTGGGGAGTGGATGGGCGCCCTGAGGATGACTGAAGCAGCTGGCACTGGGAGGCCACTTGTCTAGGAGACAAGAGGGGAACCTCATGTTAAGACTCTCCCTCACACCCAGCGACAGGGTGATCTCTGGAGGGGTGGGCAGGACTCAACAGGACCCCCAGAGCCATGATGCCATGGCTTTGGAGGTCCTGCTGAGTCCTGGCCCCCCAAAAGGAAGCTGTCAGAGCTTTGGGGGTCCCACTGAGTCCAGAACCCTCCTCCCACCCCTCAAAGGGAGTCACAATGAGCCTGGTGGTGCCAGAGGGGTGGTGGCACAACCCTAGTGGGGTGGTCCCATGGAGGGTAGGGGGGCTGCTAACAGTCCTGGAGGTCCGACACAGCCAAGCATCCCCAGGAAGGGGGGTCCCATGGAGGGTGGGGTGCCAGTCTTTTTTCAGTGGTGCCCAGGGACAGGACAAGAGGAAATGGGCACAAACTTGAATATAAGAAGTTCCACCTAAACACAAGGAGGAACTTCTGTACTTTGAGGGTGGCAGAGCCCTGGAACAGGCTGCCCAGAGAGGTGGTGAAGTCTCTTTCTCTGGAGACATTCAAACCCACCTGCGTGCACCTGCTCTGGTGGGCGGTTGGACTAGATGATCTCCAGAGGTCCCTTCCAACCCCATTGATTCTATGATTCTGTGGTGGGGTCCCAGCCAGTGCTCTGAGGATCCCACCTAGCCCAGGTACCCCCAAGACGGGGGGAACCTCGGAGAAGGGGGTGTCTCCTAGACCCCCTGTCACCATGCTGGGGATCCTGCAAAGGCCAGCAGCCCCCCCCCCCCCCCCCCCAAAAAAAAGGAGTGTATCCTGACCCCGGGGGTCCCAATGAGGCTGAGACTGCCAGCCTGGGGGTGCCACCACGCTGGGGGTGCCGGGGGGGTCAGGTTGGTCATGGTCCCAGGGGTCCCACCGAGCCCAGCATCCCAGGAAGGGGGGTTCTGTGGAGGTGGAGGGGGGCGGGGGGAGAGGTTTTTCATCCGCTCGGGGTCCCGCCGAGCCCGGGGGGGTGGGGGGGATGGAGGGGTGTCCCGGGTACCTGGCCACGGCCAGCAGCTGCTCCTTGCGGCGGAGGCGCCGCCGAGGGGGGTCGCCGGGGGAGGTCTCTGGGGTGGGGGTCCCGAAGGCACGCGCGTACAGCACGCGGCAGGGGGCGGGACGCGGGGAGTCGGGCCCGCCCGGCGCCAGCAGCAGGAAGGCCCGCACCATGGCAACGCCGCCCCGCGACCCCCGCCCGCCGCCCCGCGCCTGGGGAGAGGGACGGCTCCGCCCCTCCCACCAGCTGCTATTGGTCAGCGGGAGTGCCGGGGACTCTGCTCCGATTGGCGCAGGGCGCCGGTTGGGCCGATCCGGAAGGTAAAGAGCGGCAGCGATTGGTGGACACTGGGAGGGAGGAGGGCGGAAAAGGACGGAAGCGTGGGCACGTGACAGCTGCGGGCTGTAACTCGCCAGGGATATGTGGGCTACATGCTGATTGGCGGATAGGAGGCTGGTGGGCGGGAGCAGTAGTGGTGGTTACGGAAGTACAAGCCCGGGAAGGGTTGCAGGGCCCGAGGGGGAACAGGGGAGAGGGAGAACACAGGATCAACCTGGGGGACAGCACGGCGTAGGGGACACGGTCACCCCAGGGCCGGGGGCAGGGCTTGGCAGAGGGGCCCTGGGATTACCATGAGGGAGTAACAGGCCAGGGGACGACACAGGAGCAGCCCGGGGAGCAGGGAGAATGAGATGGTGGGGCCAGCAGGAGGGGTTGCAACAGGCAGGTTGCCCTCCCCAGCAGCAGGACCCCCAGTCACCCCCCAAACCCCCCACCATGCATGGCCTTGGAGCACGGTGGGGTGTGTGTATGTGTTCCAGATACAACCCACAGCCCCTACCCCGTGTTCCCCTAGAACCAGCCATAGGTGAGCAGGACAGATCTCCGCCATGCCCCAGGGCCATGCTGCCACACCACCATCCCACTGCACAGGTCCCAGTAGCACAGCAAAGCCTCAATTCTCTCCCCCTCCCCAAGCCACTGCACGCAGGCAGCCCCTCTCCCCCACCTTTGCTTCCCATCAAAGTCACAGACCAGGGACACGGGTTTGTTACTAACCAGGAGTGTTAGAAAAACACAACCAACATATAAAAACAAAGACACACAAGTACAGCATGACAGGGGCAGCTCCCAGCTGAAGAAACAACTTCCCACCTGCCCCACCTCATGGTGCTCCAACAGCGACTGCCACTTCACAGGCAAGTGCTCAGCCCTGTGCTATGGCACAACCACTGCCCAGCCCTGGGGTGGGGTGAAGCCTCTCCTGCCCCCCGCAACATTAACCAGAGCTGGCTTAGAGCAGGAGAACAAACTAAATGCAAGGCTGGGTGTGTCCCTGCCCCCCATCAAAAAAACCCCAAACCCAGGCTGATGCAGTCAGTGACTGCACCCACAGGGTGCCCACCCCAGGCAGCCCCCCTTCCCCCCTAAGCTGAGAAGGGCCAGGGCTGGGGCTGCACAGCACCCACCAGTTGCACAGGAGGTTTAAGTGCTTTTCTGCCTCAGTTCTGCCAATTAAGCCCCAAAAGTTGGGGCTCCCACCCCTCCCAGGAAAATCCTGCCCCAGGCAGTCTGCCCAGCTCCAGGGGCTTTCCTGGAACTGGCACAGCCCCCCTCCTGGCCCAGGGTGCAAGGGGAAAGGGGGGCTTCTCCCACAACCCCTAAGCCCCATTCCTAGTGCCAGAGAGGGCAGAGCTGGGGAAAGCAGCCATCACCCACCCCAGTTCTGCCCTCAGCCTGAAGCCCCAGAAGGTTAAACCTGGCAGTGACTTATGGCCTCAGCTGGATTAGCAGTCCTAGGAATTTCCCATAGTCCCCAGCCACAATTTAGGACAAAACCTAAACCGCTTTTTACCCTTATTTAGGGTACAAAGAGGTAAAAGCATAACCATGCCCTCCACATTACTGCTGAGGTCAGCAATGCTGTGCAAGGCACATGGCAGAGGAGAGCTGGAGGCTGCCAGGTTTTGGGCTGGGAGATGTTGCCCCAGGGGGGTAAGGGGATGTGGGGGGGTGTCCTCTAGGGCTATCAGAAGTTCTTGAGGCGACTGTAGAGCTCCTGCTTGCTGCGCTCACCCGCCCAGGTGCGGCTCTTCAGGCGGAACTTGCGCAGGTCCTCCTTGAAGTCCTCATGGTGCATGGGGCGGTAGTCCTGGGGCTCACAATGTGTCTGGGCACCCATGGCCCAATCAGCACCCACAGTGTAGCCTTCAGCCCCCACCCATGATAAAACACAACACCCCAGGACCCTCAGCATGGTCCCCCAGCCCCTCGAGATATCATCCTCATAGAGGATGCCCAGTGGCAGACCCCTCCTTCCCTCAGGAGGGCAGGGTTTAGGAAAGGGAGAGGGCCTTTCCCTCCAGCCCTCCCCTCTTGCCAACACGGAGGACAGAGGTGGGGGACTCACCTGGTACTGGGGGAAGAACTCCCGGTAACCCCCCTTCAAGACATAGAGCTCAGGGTAGTGGAGGTGGGGGTACTCATTACAGGCTCGGTCCTTCTCCCTGACAAACCGGCACCTGCGGAACAGGGGAAGGTGATGGGAAGGGGCTGCAACAGGGATAGTGACTGAGCCAGGACCCAGCCATGCCAAGGGGGAGGTCCAGCAGACCACAGCATCCACTGCCACTCACATCCTGGGCCCTCTCTCGGAGGAGAACTCGCAGTGGAAGATGACAATCACTCTCTTGCTGGCATCAAAGGGCACAATGGGCTTCTTCAGTAGGAACTCCTCCACATCCTGCTCCATCGGCAGGTTGACAGCACCCTGTGGAGGGAGAGGAGGCACCTTCATCCCCTCACCCTTCATTCATGGGGGTTTTCTAGTAAGCTGCCCCAGCCTCTCCCATCACTCCCCATTAACCTTCCTCCTGCCAAGTGGGGCTCAACACCTCTGGGGAGGCTGCTCAACCCCTCTGTGATTTGATGGGTTTGAGTTTCCCCCAGCCCCAATGGGTGCAGCAGTGGTTCTGACCTTGATGTGGCCTCCCTCGTACTCGTAGGGGTACCTGCAGTCCACGATCACACAGCTCTCAATGAGGCTGCTGAACTGCCCTGTCAGCACTGCCACCATCTGTGGAAGGGAAGCCTGTCACCGAGGGGAGCAGCACAGCGCAGGGGCCCAGGCAGGCAGTCTCACAGGGCTGTTTGGGGTGAGGCTGCTGCTCCCTTACCATTTCAGGGGAAATGTACTTCAGGTCCTGGTGCTTCCCTTCCACCGTCTGCAGGAGGTATGCCTGGAGGAGAGAAGGTGTACTGCATCAAGATCCATCCCGGGAGAGGCCTCCCAGGGCAGAAGCTGTTACCTGATCCCCCCAACCTTGGGATCTGTTCCTCCAAGGAAGCCATGGCACAGTGCTGCCACTGGAGGAGCAGTGACCAGGTTCTCCATGTGCTACAGGGTCTGGAGGCTCAAAAGTCACAGCCTCAAGTCCCTTTGTCCCAAAACAAGAGCCACCACAGCTGGGTTTGTGCTCTTGCACTGGCACAGGGCTCTGCTTCAAGGGAGAAAGGGGGCAACATCCTCAGACCTCCGGCCCTGTAGTCCTACCTTGGAGAAGTCCCCAATGAGCTCCTGGTGGTCATTGGCCAGCAGGTTCTCAATCTCCTCATGGGAGAAGGACCTGGAGCGCAGCAGCCATGCTTTCTGCAGAGACACAAACCAGAGACATCCCCTTGGCATTAGCAAGGGCTCCAGCACAGCAGGGGCATGGGGCAGTCCCACCAGGGACTATCACTGGATCACAATGAGGACACTTCACCCCGAGGCTTCCCCATCACCCACCGGCTCTGCTGCTGCCTCCTCACTGGGGGTGCCAGCCACGCTCCTCCGCCGCTTGGTCTTGACAGGGGTGTCCTTGTCCTGGGGCCGGTCTATCCTCTTCAGGATGGGCCTGATGACGCTGCTGGGCAT
>BJBW01005318.1:14070-41386 GCA_004320125.1 Scolopax mira | reverse complement strand
GGTGGCCACACACTGCCTAGGATGAGCTCAAAACCCCCCAGCTGGTGCTGCTCACCAACCAGACCCTCACACCCTTGGAGACCCCAGGGGGGAACCTGGGGCTCCATCCACTCCCCCAAGGCTCCCACATACCGGTTCTGCCTCCTCTTTCCTCACCAGCGGTGCAGTCAACAGGTTCTCCATCCCCTGTGGCACATCGGTGTCGCTCTGCCAGGGTGGCAGCCAGGAGGGCCATAGAAAGAGGTAGAGAGCAGTGTGAAGGGGCAGAGTCTCACTGGAAGCTTCCCAATCCTCCTGAGCAGCAGGAATGGACCCTGTGTCCACAGTCCATCCACCCATGCAGACATGGGAGCCCTCCCTACCTTCATCTCCTCCTCATCCAGGATCTCCATGAAGCCATCATCTTCATCCTCAGACATGGAGGAGGTCAAGGAGCACCGGCGCAGTATAATGGGGCTATCTCCCTCTGGGACGTTTTCCTTCTCAGGGGTGTTGAACTGGGGAGGGCACAGGCCACAGCTCAGGAGTGGGGACAGCCTCATGCCAGCCCTGTTTGGCAGCAGAATGTCTCCTCCCCAGGCTCTGACTACTCCAGCCCCTTCAGCTCCCACAACCACAGGGGAGCTGTCTCCAGGGCAAACATGGGGGTTGGAGCAGCAGGTACTGGCTCAGCAGCCCCTGCAGCAGGAGCATCCATTCCCAGTCTGTGTTGTCCCCTCCCAGAGCTCCCAAAGTCCCTCTTACCAGCAGGCCAGGTGCAGAGACAGGTCTCTGGGCAAAGCGGTCCCTTCCTGCAGCCCCGTTGCCGGCGGGCAGCCGGCTGCGCTGACCTGGCCTCTGTGGCTTCTTGAAGACAAATCCCTCCTGTGGCAGGGGGGCACAGCATGAGCATTCCCGTGGCCCTTTCCCACCCCCACCCCTGTTCTCGCTGTCCCCCTCACCTTGTCCTCAGGCTCCCTCCGGCCCCGCTGCTCGCCAGCCCTGTGGCCGTTGAAGTCCCGGGAGTGGGAGATGTTCTTCAAAACCGGGCTGCCCCCCATGAGCTCTGGCTGCAGGGCAGGCAGGAGGGGGTAAGAAGTGCTGCAGTGCCCCTGCCCTCTCTGCCTCCATCCTCCTCCTCCTCCCAAGCCCCTGTGCCAGCCAGGGGCACAGCAGGATCTGGCCTCCCTCCAGAGGCCCTCAGAACTTACCGACAGCGAATGGATCCTCTGGATAAGGAACTTATTGCTGCAAGAAGCAGGAAAAGGAAAGAATTGAATTACAAAGGGTACCCTGGAACAGTGGTGTCCCACAGAGACTGGCACGGATCCCCCACCCCAGCCCAGCAGTGTCCCATGGAGGTTGGTATGCTCCCCATCTCCTCCCTGTCCCCTAGGTCCCTGCAGCAGCGTGAGACCTCTGCAGAGCTGTCACAGCTCCCAAAGGACCCTGGCGCTGCAACTCCTGCAAGCACAAAGCTCCACCTGATCCAGACCCTGGGAAGGGAACAAGGGACAGCCTGGCTTCTGGGTCTGGCACAGGGACAGCTTGGCTTTCAGGTCTCACCACAGGGACAGGACCCTTCACTTACTCTTGGAGAACTCTCCCGGACTCCAAGATCGCTTTCTCAAAGCTACATGGAGAGAAGAGCTGGGATTAGGAGAAATAGAAGCTTATGCCCCAACCCAAGACCCCCAGGGATGTGGACAGCCCCAGCCCCACACAGGGGCTGGCAGTGCCGCTGTGCCCCACCCCCCCCCCCGCCATGGGAGAGAAGCCCAGTGGCCAGGGCTCTCAGCCCCACAAAGGGTTAATGCCCCATCTAGACACTGCATTTTTCAGACCAGGAACCCCAACCTTTGGCTGGGGGGGGGGGGGGGGGGGGGGGGCAGGCAGCACACTGGGGTGGTCCAGGGCACCCCAATGACCTCACTCTACACCCAGACAAAGCCGGCAGCAGCGGCGCCCGCTCTCCACCTGTATGTAAATCCGCCCGCGGCAGGGATGCTGGCCGGCAGCCATATGGCCCTGCCGGCGGCACGCCACAGCAGGACGGGAACCCGGCACATCCCCCGCAGCTGAACACACCCAGCCCCATAGCTCCCACCATCTGCCCCCAGTTACTCATTCACACAGCACATCTGCCACAGCCAGGCTCTGCCAACGGCTGGGTAAAGCCACCGGCACAGCACCGGCATGGCAGGGGGTGTGTGTGTGTGTGTGGTGGTCTCGGGTACACCTCTCCAGTAAGGGGCGGTGGGGGGCAGGCAGTGGGGTAGAGAAGGCAGAGCCCCTCACCCCTACACAGGGCATCACTGCAAAGCTTGGCTCTCAGTTGAACCCTGCACCTCCCTGCAACAGCATCCCAAAACTCCCCAGGGAGGCGGGGGGCTGTTGGGAGCCCAAGGGGGGTTCCTCAGCATCCTCGTCCTGCTGCACAGCAAAGCAGTGAGTCACCTCAGGAAGAGGGTTTGGCCTGGCCACAGCAAGGCAGCACCGTCTGTGCTTCCTGCCTGCACCCACTGCCAGGACCCTGCCTGCAGCTCCACTCTCCCCAGCACAGGGTGGTTTGTCACCCCCCTAGAAGTAGATTTTTGGGGGGGTGGGTGGGTGTGTGCGCAGCTGGAAGCACAGTAGCCCAGCAAGGCTGGGACAAGGGCCCACGGGAGGCAAGGGGAGAGCAAGGAAGGGGGAGCCTTGAGGAGGGGGATGGGGCACTCACACTTCCTCCAGCACTGCGGGGTCCTCCTGCGTGGGGGAGTCCAGCCCCACTCCTGTGGGAACAAGGGGCAGGGGTAGCACCGTGGCGGGAAAGAAATTGGCCCCTGCTGGGGACTGAGCCATACCCTGCCCCAGCACTGCTACTGCAGGGCCCTTCACGGGATGCAGCTGGGCAGAGGAGCCCCCCACATCCCAGCCGTGTTTCTCCACTGCTCCAGCCAGTGCTGGGGAGGAGGCCATGGCTGGTGGCACCTACTGTGTGTCATGGAGTCCCTCACAAAACCTGACCATCATGGCAAAGGGGATGGCACCGACCCTGGGAACACCCATCCTGGCTAGGATATCCTACATCACCCCAACCAGAGACCCTGCTAGGGTGGTCCGTGGGCAAGGGGGGGGGGGGGGGGCCCTTGCCCNNGGGGGGGGGCGGGGGGGGGGGGGGGGGGGGGGGGGCTCTTGCCCACAGTCCCCCACAGGGAAGGGATCCCAGTCGGAAGCACTGTGAAGGAAGTTCCAATTTGAAGCTGGCGCGGGCTGGGCGCCTGGCGGGAGTGACTCAGAGCAGGGCCAGGAGCTGGCAGCAGAATGGGGCCCAGCTCCCACGTGCACCTCAAGAAGCCCCCAGCCTCAAATCCCCTCCCCGTCCTCACCAGCCACACACAGGGGCCCCTCTGCCCACACATCCTCCACCCCACAGACAGGGGACACCCCCCACTCCCCCCCCCCACCATGCCACATCTCCCTCTGCACGACCTCAGCCCCGAGGCGGGGGGGGCTGCAGCAGCGCCCATCACTCACCCGCATCCGAGGACTCGGAGGAGACCGAGTCCCGGGAGGAGTCCGAGGCCACCGATTCCTGGGACAGGCTGGACCACTGTCTCTGGAAGGACAGCCCCACGACCCGCCGCTTGGGGGTGTCCCAGTGGCTGCGGGCAGAGCGGATGGAGAGGAGGGTCAGCCCGCGGTACCCCGAGGTGGGCGAGGGAGCAGGGGCTAAGAGAGGGGGGGGGGCAAAATGCCCTACTCCCCCCTCCATAGCAGGGTGCTCAGCCCCGCGTCTCTCGTGTCCGGCAGGATGAGCCACGCGTGGCTCAGGGCACTCAGGGCAGCTCCCCCCAACTCGGTCCCGGTCCCGCTCACCTGCCCAGCCCCGCCAGGTTGTCCATGTCCAGCGCCAGCGTGGTCACCGGCGACATGCCCGCCCGACCCGCCGCCGCCAGCCTGGGCAGCCCACGGCGGCCAGCCCCGCTCCGCGCCGCCATGCGGGTGGCAAGAAGCGAAGTTCACTTATAAATATATATATTATTATATATAAAATGAAGCAACTAAAAGCCGTGCGCGCCCACTCCCCAGCGCCACCCTGTCCGGTTCGGCTGGGCCCGGCCGGGCGCGCGCCTGCCCCCGCCCCTATTTATATTCGAAAAATAACAGGGGAGCGGCGCGGCGGCAGCCAATGGGGAGGCGCCGGCCGGGCTCGCGGGGCAAGGGCCACGCCCACCCGGGGGGGCGGGGCCACGGCTTGGGATGGGGGGGTGAGGGGGTGAGGGGGTATTGGGGGGGCGACGACACACATGTCCCAATGTAGGAGTAAGGCACCGGGGTGCGGGGGGGGGGGGACATGGATGGAGGGGCACTGCCCAAAGTGGGGGCAAGGGACTGGGGGGGGAACTGGCCACAGTGGGGGCAAGGGACTGGGGGGGGAACTGGCTAAAGTGGGGGCAAGGCACTGGGGCTGCACAGCCAGGGACACACACACACATGACATATGGCTGGGAGACACAGCCCAAAGTGGATGCGAGGTGGGGGGGACATGGTGGTGGGGGCACAGCCCACAGTGAGGGGAAGATGCTGGGCAGGGGGCAGAGCTGGGACACACACACACATGGTTGGGGGACACGTTGGGGCATGGCACAAAGTGGGGAGAAAGCACTAGTTGAGGCGGGGGAAGAGAAATGGGGGACACACAACATGGCTGGGGAACACAGCCCAAAGTGGATGAATGGCACAGCTGGGGTTGGGGGGGAGAGACGGGGGAAGAGGGGGAATGTCCCACAGTTGTGCCAAGACACTGGGGGGAGTGGGGGGGAAGAAGAGCCAGGGGGGCACACGGTTGGGGGACATGTTGGGGCATGGCCCAAAGTGTGTGTAAAGCACTTGGGGGGGCGGGGGCAACACACAACTGTGAGGGACGGGACACATGGCTGGGGGGGGCACAGCCCAAAGTGGATGAGTGACACAGCTGGGCTGGGGGGACATGGCGGTGGGGGCCACAGCCCACAGGGGAGGTAAGGCTCGGGGGGGCATGGATAGTGTGGTTCATGGGGGACACACAGCTGGGGGGGGGGGGGGGATGGGGTTTATGTGCATGGCTCGGGCCACGGCGGGGGACAGAGGGGCACATGGCTGGGGGTTCTGTGGAGGGGTGCATGGTTGATGGCACATGGAGGAGGACATGGCGTGGGGGGGACACAGAGAGGCAGGGGGGAAACATGGAGGGCTGCATGGCTGGTGGGGGGGTGGGTGGAAGGATGCACGGCAGGGGGAAGGTGAAGGGGCCGTGCTTGTAGGGACATGGAGCATGGTGGCCATAGCAGGGAGGGGACACAGAGAGGTGCCTTGGCTGGGGGTGCACGCGGTGATGGGGGCTGCATGGTGGGGTGCACGGCTGGGGACGGTGAGTGGTGGGTGTCTGTGGATGGTGGTGCAGTCCTTGTTGGGGGGGGTCCCAGTGTGCAGACACGGGACCCTCCTGGCCCACCCCCCCAGTCATGTGCCAGCCCCATGGCCTGGAGCAGATGTTGGGGGGTGCTGGGCTCAGCCCCACTGTGTGCACTGGGGTCATACTGGGAAGGGATGGGGGCCACACCATGTGTACTGCCCCCCCCCCTCCCCCAGCCCTAGGGAAAAAGCCAGAAAGTCAAAATGCCCCTTCCCACTTGGAGTGCTCCCCAGGGTGGGGGTACTAGAGCTGCCCCTCACCCCACTGCCCCCCCGGGATCCTGGCTGGGTCCCCCCCGCCCCGGCTCCTCCTGTGCTAAAGCCATGTGTCACCGCATGTCACCAGGGCTGAAATCCAAACCTGCTGCCCTGTCCCCCAGCCTGGTCCCCCCCCCCAGCCACAGAGCTCTGTCTGTCTGTCTGCCTGGGGATGGCAGACAGCCAGGCCCCTGCCTGGGGAGGGGGTCTCCAGCCCGGCCAGGGGCTTTCTGAAGGAAAGCCGGGCAGGAATGTGCTGGGCGGCTGCGGCTTGGGTGGCCGTCCAGGCCTGTCATCCATTGTCCCCAGCCCCATTCTTTCCTTTCAGAGGGGAAAAGAAAAGAGGAGGGGGTGGCCGGGGTGGAGACCCGTCCCCAGCCAGGGCAGGAGAGGTGAGGGGGCAGCTCTCCCTGGTGTGTGTGGGGGAGTGTTGGGCCCCACTGGCTGCCATGACACCCCTATGGCCACATCCTGGAGCAAGCGCAGGGCACGCACGGGGGTCCCACTTTCCCCGCTCACCCCCCAGGCATGTACCAGCACATCCCAGCACAATAGTGGGGCTGGGGATCAGTGCTGCTGTGGGGCTGGGGGTCCCCAGGGTGTGGGGAGCAGGGCTGCATCACCCCAGGGTGTTCCAGGGAGGAGGACAAGCAGCCCTGGGGGGGGGGGGGGGGGTCCGGGGNNCCCGGGGGGGGGGGGGGGGGGTTCCTGGCCCCCCAGCCTGGGCAGCTGTGGAACATCCTCCCTGGCCACCAAAGGCTTTAATTGCTTCCAGCCACCCGAGGTTGGGCTGGAGGCTGGGGGTGGGGGTGCAGGAGGGGCTTCGGAGGCTGGAGGAGGCTGGCTCGCTTTAATGGCCGCACAGCAAGAGCTGCCATAAAGATTACTCTAATTAACAAGGACGGGGTGGGGGGTTGTTAGCAGTGGCAGGCCTAAGTCAGGGAGGGGGCTGGACTGCCCTGCCCCACAGCCGCAGCCCCACAGTGTCCCACCCCATTGGGTGGCTGTGAGTGTCCCACCACCTCCTTGAGCCCCTCATCCAGCCCAGACTGCCCCAATGTGAGAACACAAGCTGGGGAACAAGCCCCCCCTCCATCCCCCCTTCAGGAAGTAATCCCGCAGCATCCTCTTTCCCTCTGGTTTCCCTCCCTGGGAAACCTGGGTGTTCTGTGCAGGTATTTGCACCAAAACCTCCTCCATCTTCCACAAAGAGCTTTTGCCCGTGCACAGAAAACCTGTTTTCTGCCCTAAAAGGCAAAGTGTGCCCGTCCAGCTGTTTTTTTTTCAAAATTCTTTGTAGCTGTGGCTGATTGTTTGGGTTTTTGTGGAGGGGGGGGAACATGACTCGCTGCTGGGCGTGGAGCAGCCATGGCAGGACACTGGTGCTCTTGGTGCTGGTACCAGGGATGGGATGAAAATGAAGCAGGAGCCTTGTCTCAGTGCTGGCCTCCTCAGTGCATGCCCCAAGGGATTTGTGGGGCAGGGTCAGCCTCGGCCCCATGAGTGGCATGGCGTGGTGTGGCATGGTGGCAGGGGATGCAGGAGGAGGGTACCAGCCTCTGGCTCCCTCCTTGATGGTGCCCTGTGGTTGAGGGATGGAGCATCCCATAGTCCCTGTGGTCCCTGGGGTCCTGTATGGCAGCTGGTGGGCAGCACGCACATGGACGTGGCCAGTGACACGGTGGGCATTGTAAAGCCACCAGCCCCAGCTTGGAAATGCAGTAGTTCTAGGGCGTGTGGAGCTCTGGGGTGCCTCAGCTCCAAAATACAATTATTTGAGAGATTTTAAAGACTTCAGAGGTTGGTTGAGGTAGAAGAGCAGAGAGCTTAAGAGGGAGGAAGAGGATGGTGGTGGCAGGCTACTGAGGGGCTGGCAGTAGTGGTGGCACTGGATGGTGGCTTTGCCAGCACAGACCCATGGCTGCAGCAGAGGCTCGGGGTGAGGCTGCAGTTTCGGAAGCTGTGGCTGGAGGATCCTGGGGTTCCTGGAGCAAAACCTCCCCACCCGAAGCATCCTTGGTGCTGGCAGGGAGGAAGCTGCGGGGGGGACACAAAGGGCGTCTCCATCCCCCGCTTCCTGTTTTGCTGCTTTCTGTTCTGTGCACCCAGGGGAGGACGTGGCTGCCACCCGCTCCAGTGACTTGTGGCCTGGGGATGGGTGGCCTCTGCCATGATCTCTTGCCCTGCCATGGAGGGGGAGGTTCTGGCTCAACACTCTGAATTCGGTTCTGGTTTGGCCAAAAATAAATCCTTTCAGGCTGCTTTTATTTTCGTAGAATCATCTAGGTTGGAAGGGACCTTCAGGATCATCTAGTCCAACCATCAGACAAAAAAAACCATCAGTAAACCATGTCCCCCAGCACCATGTCAACCTGTCTTTTGAACACCTCCCGAGATTGTGCCTTCAGCGAGAACCAAACCAGGAGTGAAACCCCTGTTAGCCCCCTCACCTTTCGCAGCGGCTGTGGCCAGCAGAGGGGTGGGGAAACTGAGGCAGGCATCCTGCTGGGCTGCTGACGGTAGAGCTGGAGCTCCCAGGTCTGAGCCCTGCCATGGCCAGGGATAAGCAGGGACCCAGCAGGCGGCAGTGGCAGATAAGCTGTCCCATTGGTGGGAGCTGTCCCCATGCTGTCCCCATCCTACCTCACTGGATGGGGCTTATCAGTGTCCCCAGCATCTCGCTTGCAGGTATCACTGGCGGCAGCACTGTAATCTGCCCATTCCTGCCAGTGTCCCCAGACGGTGGAGCAGCCCCACGGGGTGCCTGAACCACGTCACCGACTCTGCACCTCTCGTCTTGGTTTGTCTCCTCTGCTCAGCTTTGCTGGACAGGAGCCCACAGCCCAGCTGCCAGGAACCACAGCCAGGACCATGGAGCCATGTGCAGCCCCAGGAGGGAGCCAGGTTTGTGGGTTACCCCCAGGGCGACTGTGGTGTCAGTGTTGCAGGGAGTCCTGCCTGCCCACCCACAAACACGGTTGGTTCTATGGGTACCCCTGTGCTAGGGAGAGGTGGTTTTGCTGGTGGTATTTGTCTGTCCCAGCTAAGATGTCCATCCCAGAGAAGTGTCCATCCCAGTTGAGATGTTCATCCCAGCTAAGATGTCTGACACAGCTAAGATGTCCTTCTCCACTAAGATGTCCTTCTCCACTGAGATGTCAGTCCCATCTGTGGTGTTCATCCCAGCTAAGATGTCCAGCACAGGTAAAATGTCAGTCTCAGCTATGGTGTTCACTCCACCTATAATGACCATCCCAGCTAGGATGTCCTTCCTAGCTAAGATGTCCATCCCAGCTAAGATGCCCTTCTCCACTAAGATGTTATGTCCCAGCTATGGTGTCCATTCCAGCTAAGATGCTAGGAAAAGTTTCTTCACTGAGCAGGCAATCAGTCCCTGGAACATGATCCCCAGGGAAGGGGTCATGGCACCAAGCCTGTCAGCTTTCAAGGAGCATCTAGATGATACTCTTAGTCACATGGTTTAGCTTTAGGTAGTCCTGCAAGGAGCAGGGAGTTGGACTCGATGATCCTTATGGGTCCCTTCCAACTTAAGATATTCTGTGACTGTATGATTCTGTGTCCACTCCAGCTAAGATGTCCATCCTAACTATGGTGTCCACCCCAGCTAAGATGTCTGTCCCAGCTATAGTGTCCACCCCTGGGAAGTGTCCCTGCAGCAGCTGTCCCCAGGAGGGGACAGCAGGCCTTGGACACAGGCTTGGGGTACCCATTGCCAAGATCATGGTCTTGAGCTGATCTTTTGCCTGGGAGGGCTGGCAGCCGGGACCACCTGCCACATTGTGGTCCACCATCTTGGGATCCTCCTCCCTGCACCTTCCCAGAGCAGAAATCCCCCTTGCTCAGGGTCCTCCTTGCACCCCTTGCTTGTGGGTGCCCCCCCACCTCCTGCCCCCAGCCTCTCCCACTGCTTGTGGCCCCCCTTGTCTTGATAATGCCCCCTCCCTTCCTCTGGGACCCCCCCTTGCTGTGGTCTCAGCCTCCCCCCTTGCTGTGGTCTCAGCCTCCCCCTTTGCAATGTGGCTCAGGGCCCTGGACACCCCCTCCATTGTTCACAGGCTCCCTCACCCTGGTCCTGCACCCCCAAGCCCCCTCCCCTTGCTCAGAGCCGCCCCATCACTCAGGATCCCCTCCCCCGCTCCTTGCTTTGAGCCCTTCATTCCCCCTCCGGATTTATCTGTCATGTGTCCCCCCCCCCCTTCCATTGCTAAGCGACGGGGGCGCGCTCCCAGCATGCCCCGCGGGGCCGTTGCCATGGCGGCGGGACGCGGCGCGGCCCGGGGCGGACGGGACACCGCATGGCGGGCAGCGGGTCGGAGGGCGAGCTGCGGGCCCTCTACCGCTGGCTGGATGCCGTGCCGCTCTCCCGACCACGCAGGAACATCGCCCGAGACTTCAGCGACGGGGGTGGGATGAGGAGGCCCGGAGGGACGGGCCTGGGGGTGGGGGGCAGGTTTAGGGTTGGGGCTAGGCCAGCGTGGCCACCAGGCCTTGTGGGCCTGGGGTGGAGGTCCCTGTGTGCCCGCCGCCCCCAGCCCCTCTCCTCCTCTCCTCCCCAGTGCTGGCGGCCGAGGTAGTTAAGTTTTTCTTCCCTGCCATGGTGCAGCTGCACAGCTACGTGCCTGCCAGCTCCACGCCGCAGAAACTCGCCAACTGGAGCCATCTCAACAGGTACTGGGTTGGGTGGCACCCCTGCTTCCCCATGCTGGGAACATTGTGTTGGCCTGCAGAGTCCCCAGGCTGGGGACCAGGCCAGCCGTGACCTGGCTGAGGGTGCTGCAGGCAAGGGGGTGCCTGCCTCCCTGCCCTCCAGGGTGCTCATTTGCCTACTCTTTTAGGAAAGTGCTGAGTAAGCTGAACTTCTCCATCCCAGAAGATGTGATCCGGCAGGTTGTACAGTGCCGGCCGGGCATAGTGGAGCAGGTGCTGCTCCTGCTGCAGCAGAAGATTGATGAGAAGCAGAAGCAGAGCAAGGTGGTGCCTGGTCCAGGCCAGGTCAGAGGGGCTTGGGGGAAGGGGGTCACCCGATGTGCCACATCCTGGTTGTAGATACTGTGGCTAAGAGGCTGCAGAGCAATGAGGGTGAGTAGCCACCCTACACAGAGGTCAATATAATCAGAGAAGGGCCAGGCTGTGCTCTAGGCATTTTTGTGGGCATCACTATCCCCCTGAGTGCCTCTATCTCCCCATCATGAGGATCCCACTGCCATCTCCTTGGGGTACTTGGTGGCAAAGAGCCCCCCACATGGGCAGAGGGGCACCCCACTGGGAAAAAATGCAGGTGGCAGGGCTGGCCTTGCTCAGCAGCCACAGACGGCAGCCGTGCGCCGTTGTGGGAAGCTCCGTGGCCCTGCTTGATCCATAGTCTTGACTTGGCCCAGGCAGCCCGGGAGGAGCCGCTGTGAGTCAGGGAAAAGAGAGGCCGTGGTATCCATCACATTCCTTCCCCACTGCCCATCAGTTGGCTCTCCTCACTGTGCTCCCTGCTCATGTGAGGCCCCTGAAGAGGAGCAGGGAGGTAGTCTGGAGTTGGTGGGACTTGGCAGTTTATTCTGAGCACACAGCTCCAGGATGGGGCTGGCAGCAACAGCTGCCTCCTCTCTTGCAAACCCCAAGCAAACCCTCAGCCCGTGGCTGTCCCAGTCCTCATCACATGAGAGGAAAATGAACCTGTAGGGCTGGGGCAGGCAGGGCTTTCTCTGCCTGTGACTCTGGTTCTCAGGTCAGAAGAGGAGGAATTTGCTACAGGAAAGGCTGTGGCTGTGAAGCAGGCAGGAATTCAGGCAGATGAATCCCAGCCTTGCCTTTGGGCTGTAACACCCAAGCAGCCAGCACCACTCCACCTTGGGGAGCCCTCTGCTTTGAACTGGCCTCTCCCACTGTTGTGGGAGCAAACCCCCCACCTTGGTGCTCCCCAGAGCTTCAAACCCAACATCAATCAGAGATTGGTGGCATTAAGTAGCCACTGGGTCCTGCACATGAGCTGTTTGTGGGCTTACCCACAAAGACCCATGGCTCATGGCCAGGCGTGATGGGTGTTTTCTTTGCTCTTTGTGCAGGAGCGGGGTGTACGGGCAGGACTGGAAGAGGTCAGCTACCTGGACACAGGTAGGGCCAGTGTGTGGCCCTTCATGAAGGAGGGTCCCATCCTGTCTGTGCTATGGGCTCCCTGGGTCCAAACACCAAACCCTGACCTTTCTGGTTGTCTGTATGTCCCTGGAGAGGGGACATACAACAGCCCTGCCTCATGCTGGGATGCCCAAATAATGAGCCAGTTCTGGGAGGACAGGAGGACACTGCTGGAAGGGGGTGTTTGTGGGGGAGAACGGGTGGGGTGGGCAGAGCTCTTTGGGTAGATTATGTGCTAACTGCTGTGTTTTGCAGGCTACTCAAAGGCAAAGAGCAGCGTGGGAGGAGGCTATACCCAGGAGTCTCCCAGGTAAGGGCTGATAGTGCTCTGCAGGGACAATGACGGCATGTCCTGGGTGCTGGTGACATGCCCCTCCTGGGGGGCTTCTCAAGGAATGGGGCTCTCTGGATCCTCATGGGATTCAGGGGAGTCCTGTGCCAGAGAGGCAGTGGTGTGTAGGGAAGGACTTGGAGGAGCTGGGCATGTGCCCCATGGCCTGCATGGTTCTGTGGGCTCTTGGCAACACTGCAGGAGGGGTCAGTTATTGTCCTGTTGTTTCCTTTCCTGGTCCAGGGTGTCAAAGAGCCAACATGGCTGTGCCCAGGTTCCACCAGTGGATGCCTCTGTCCACCTGCAGCTGGCAGAGAGGGATCAGGCCCTGCTCCTGGCACAGGAGACCATCCAGGTGAGCCCACCTTCTGTCACCTTGGCCAACTGCTGTACCCATGACAGCAGTGAGGGACAGACTCCCTTTGTCTCCCCAACTGTACTGCAATGGTGGTATATGTGACAGCCCAAAGAGGTGTTTGCTCCGTGCTGTCAACCTCCTGGGCTGCTCTCCTCCTGGGATGTTCCCAGCTCTGGTGACACCCTTGGGCATGGGCCAGCCTGGCAGTGCCTTTGCCATGGTCTGGCTGGCCAATGTCTGGCTTGGGTGCTCCTCTGGCTGCTCCAGGGCAGTGCTGGGCTCCTGGGTGCTGTGCTGGGCTTAAAGGACAAAGGTCTGTTAAAGCCAGGCTAGACAGGCAGCGATAGCTCAGCGTGGCTGGGAGACATGGTTCAGTCCCCAGAGCCCTCGTCTCCTTGCGCAGCAGAAGGAGTTTTGCTGACATTTATCCGGTAAAAGCCCTTGTAAAGCCTCTGCCTGCAGATCTCCCCCTGGGGCGAGCAGCTTTCTCTTTCAATCCTTCTATCCTGGCCATGCCCTCAATCTCTGTGGCACACACCCACGTCAGTCACATCAATCCCATCAATCCACGGTTCCCAAATGTTCCTGGTCCTCATCCTTTCTGCTCAGTCCTTCCAGCCCGCAGTAACGAGGGTGATGCAGAATGGGCATCACAGCTGCATAGACCCTTGCACGTGGCTTGCCGTGGGCCCTGCACCCTCCCAGGGCTCTGGGCACCCCTTGTTTAACCTGAGGCAGTGGGGGATTTTTGAAACAGAGCTTCATCCAGCACCAAGCCAGGGCAATGGCTCTGTCTTGCCTAAAACTGGGTCTTTTCTGCTGGAAAACATCTCCTAAGATGCAAAATTTTGAAAGAGGGGAAGGAATGCTATGGGGTGCAACTGTCCTGGTGAGTTGGGTCCTAGTGAGGAGTTGGTACTCCTGAGCCATGTTTTGGGGGAAGTGTTTGCTTGATGTGGGTTGTGGGAGCCGGAATAGGAACCCCAAATCTGGTACTGGTGCTCACGTGCCTCAGTTTCCCCTGTAGTTAAAGATGGCTGATGCAGCTCAGTGACTCCAGCAGCCACATCAGCCTGGCCCTGAGCCTCCCCGTCCCCCCTGTGCTCCCCATCCTTGCTGCTGGCCTGTGTGGGGCGGATGGATGTGCCTCCTGCCCCCTTCCCCCCCCCCCCCCCCCCCCCCCCCCAGGGGGGGGGTGGGGGCCCCCCCCCCCCCCCCCCCCCCCTTCCAACCCATCTCCCCCTCCCCAGGACTATGGCTACATCCAGACCACCTCCCCCGAGGTGCTGCGAAACTTCATGCACACGGAGCCGGTGGCCACCAAACCTTTCAGCCTCCTCGACCTGAGCTCCATTGGGCTGGTGAGGACCCGGGGGACACCCCAACATGCCCCGCCACCCCCCCTACACCCCCCTGGGTCCCCAAACCCTTTGTCACCCCCCTTTCACCTTCCCCGTGTCTTTGCAGTTCGGTGCCGAGACGCAGCAGAGCAGGGTGGCCCCCAGCTCGGCCGCCAATCGCCCCGTGCTGCCCCCCCGGGCCGAGCAGGTAGGCCACCCCCCCCCCAGTGTCTCCATGTCCCCCCCATTGTCCCTCCCCCTCACCCTGATCCCCCGCCCACTCACAGGGTGCCAGGAATGAGGTTTTCCTGGACGTGGTGGAGAGGCTGACGGTCGTCATTGCTGCCAACGTGAGTGGGGACCCTCTGCCCTCCAATCCCCCTCCATGTCCCCAAAACATCATCCCACATCCCCTGGGTGCTTGGGTGCTGCTCCCCCGCCCCTGGGACCCCCTGTGTCCCCCCCCCCAAAGTCTCATGTGCCCTCTCCCCAGGGGACGCCCATGAAGGTGGATGTTCAGGGGGAAATCCGCCTCAAGTGCTTCCTGCCCAGCTGTGGGGGTAAGGGGGGGGGGCTCAGGGCCAGGGGAGGCGAGGGGGGGGGTCAGGGACCCCTCCCCGGGGTGACCCCACGCCATCCCCTCCCTGCAGAGATGCGCATTGGGCTGACAGAGGAGTTCTGCGTGGGCAAGTCGGAGCTGCGGGGTGAGCCCCCCCCCCCCCCAAATTTCCTCTGCCCCTTCCCCCCCAGCAACCCCCCAGCCCCTGCTTTGCCCCCACCCCACAGTGCCCTTCTCTGTGTGCCCCCCCAGGCTACGGCACGGCCGTCCGGGTGGACGAATGCGCCTTCCACAGCTCGGTCAAACTGGACGAGTTTGAGAGCGGGAGGGTCCTGAAGGTCACCCCGAGCCAGGGGGAGGTGAGGGACCCCCCAGGGACACTGGGGACCCCCAGGGATGATGGGGGCCCATGGCAGCCCCCCCCCGTGATGTGATCCCCATTTCCCCCAGCTGACGCTCATGCAGTACCAGTTGGCCGACGACATCCCTTCCCCTCTGCCCTTCCGCCTCTTCCCCACCGTGGACCAGGATCCCACTGGGAGGTGAGGGGAATCCCCCCCCCCCCAATTCTGACCACCCCGGGGAGGGGGGGAAGGTGGACCCCCAGTTGTGACTGTTCCTTTTGGGGAGGGGGTGACCCCAGTTCTCACCACCGCCCGATTTCCCTGCAGGCTCCGGCTGTACCTGAAGCTCCGCTGTGACCTGCCCCCCAAGAGGTGGGTGCCTGGAAGTGGGGGGCAAGGAGGGGGTGGGGGGGACTGGGGCAAGGAGGGGGTGGGAGGGACTGGGGCAGAGCCTGGTCCCTGACCCCCCCTGCCCTCCAAATTCCAGCCAAGCCCTCAACGTCCGCCTGCAGCTGCCGGTGCCCAAGGGGGTGAGCAGGTGGGTGCGGGCATTTGGGGGGGTGTGTAGGGGGGCTGTCCCCTGCCTTGTCACCCCCCCCATCACCCCCTCACCCCGCCCCGTGCCCCCCAGCCTGGCGCAGGAGCTGAGCAGCCCCGAGCAGACGGCGGAGCTGCAGTCGGGCACCAAGTCCCTGCGCTGGGACATCCCGCGCTGCCAGGGGGGGTCACAGCTCTCCGCGCTCTTCAAGGTGAGGACTGGGGGGGGTGGGGGGACATGACGGGGGGAGGGGTGTCAGTCTGAGATGGGCAGGGGACCTGTGTGCATGCCCCCGACTTCTTGGGGACCTGTCCCTCTTGGATGTGGGGATTTTTGGGGGAGATGGGCAGGGACCCCTGTCTCCTTCGGGGTGGTGGTGGGGGGGAAAGCGGTGGGGCTGTGTGGGGGTGTCCCGGGAGTGTCCCATGTGTGTCCCCCTCCCCCCTGCAGCTGGAGGTGCCGGGGCTGAGCCGCGCGTCGCTGCTGGAGCTGGGTCCAGCCAACGTCTCCTTCGAGCTGCCGTCGCACACGTGCTCGGGGCTGCACGTCCGCTTCCTGCGGCTGCGGGGGCCGGGGGGGGCCCCCCCCCAGCGCTGGGTGCGATACCTCACCCACAGCGACTCCTACGTGCTGCGCCTCTGAGCGGGGGGACGCCCCTTCTTCCCCCACCGGCACCGAGGACCTGCACCCCGACACCGACTGTCGACCAAATATTTATTAACTGTCACCAAACGGCCCCCCCCCCCCCCCCCCCCCCCCCCCCCCTCCCCGAAACTTGGGCTCGTAACAATAAACAGGTAACAAACTGCTGCCTCACTCAGTCCTGTGGGGAAAGGCATCTTGTGAGACACCCCCCCACCCCCAAATTTTGGGAGGAGGGAGGGGAGTTGCTCCCCTTTGGGGTCCCCAGCTCACCTCGATGCCCAGGATGGTGGAGTCGAAGAGATCTCGGAGCCGGTCCTGGGGGGCCAACAGAGCCTGGGGGGGGGTGTGACAGATTGGGGTGGGGGCACCTCAGGGTGCTGCTGGCACCACCCCTGCAGGGGCAGGTGTGGTTGGGGAGCCTGGGGTGGGTGGGGGCTCACCCTGCTCTGCTCCGGGCTGCCCTCGCTGCTCTCCTCTTTGATCATCGCCTCCTCTTCCTCCTCCACCATCAGGCTGAGCCTGGGGCAAGAGGGAGGATGGAGGACACCCCCCGAGCCCCTCACCAACTCTCCCCCTGCAGCCCCCGTGTCCCCCCCAAAACGCCCCCCCAGGCTCTGCCCAGCCCTCACTCACCGGCTCATCCTGCTGCGCCGCAGGGAGAAGGAGCTGCTGCTGCAGGGGGAGAGATGGGGAATCAGGGGGATCCCCGGTTTGGGGGGGGAGGGGGCGGCTTGCTCCCATAGCTGCTCACCTCTGCAGGAAGCTGGGGTCAGAGCTGGGGTCCCGCTGGGGGGGCCGGGGCCCCCCCCACAGCATGGTGGAGGTCAAGGCTGGGCTGGAGAGGCGGCTGCTGGGCCACGGGCTGGAGTTGGGGGGCTCCGAGGGGGCTGTGGGAGGGGGCTGAGCTTGGGGACCCCTCCCCCAGCCCCACACCCTGTCCCCTGACTGACACAACCCCCCCTTCTGGCTCCTCCCCCCTCCTCCAGCAACCCTCCCTCTGCACTGGGAGCTCCAAACTGGTCCCAGCCTCCAGCAGGGGTCCCCCCCAGTGAGGAACAAGCCCCTCCTAGCTGGGTCTAGGGGGTCCCCTGGGGCTCAGCCCCCTCACCCTCCAGGCGGGGCTTCTTGGCGGGGGGGTGCAGGCGGGGGGCTGAGCTGCGGCTGCTGACAGAGCCCCCCTCCTCCTGCGGCTGCAGGGAGCTGCGGTAGGTGGCCAGGGAGGGCCACGACGCGTCCTGGGGGGCCATCCTCTGCAGGAAGCTCAGGCTGGGGGGGGTGCCGGGGGGAGACACGGTGAGTGACACAGCTGGGGGACCCCACAAGGACCTTGGGAACCTTACTGGGGTCCCCACACGGTCCCAGGGACCCCAGGAGGACCTTGGGGACCCCACCAGGGATCCCACACAGTCCTGGGGACTCCAGGAGGACCTTAAGGACCCCACCATGGCCCCCAGGGACCCCACTGGGGACCCCACACAGCCCCTGGGGACACACATGGGACCCCTGTGCTCCCCACTCACAGCAGGGCCTTGTCGGGGCGCAGCAGCCGGGGCGAGAACTCGCTCAGCACCTCCAGGAAGGGCAGGTTGAGGGGGGCCAGCCCCGTCCCAGGGCTGGGGGGCTCCTGGAAGGCGAACTGGATCCCCTCCCTGGCCAGGACAGAAGGATGAGGTGGGGAGAGGCTGAACCCCCACTCCCGGTCCCCCCCGTCCCCCCCATCCCCTCGCACTTGTGCAGGTTGAGCAGCGCCGGGCGGTTGCGGAGCTGGTGGAGGCTGAAGAGGAGGGAGAAACGTCGCGCCAGGTCCCGGATCTCCTGGAAAGCCTGGGATTCCTGGATCTCGGGGCCCTGCTGCAGCAGCAGCTCCGTCATCAGCTGCACAGAGGTGAGAGGTCAGTGCAGGAGATCCCCCTGGAGACCCCCAGACACACCTGGGACCCCCCCCCACTGCCCTAGACACTTCCACACCCCTGGACCTGTCCAGAGACTCCCCCCAAACCCCATCCGTGCCTCCTGGAGCGTCCTAGACCTCCCTAACATCACCCCAAAGACCCCCGGAGACTCCTCTGGATTCCCCAGAGACACTCAGAGCTTCCCCCCAGGGACCCCCCCCCGCCAAACACACCCCAGCACTGTACCTGCTGCAGGCTGAGGAGCAGGGTGCGAGCCCACTCCTGCCGGTCCATCTGCCGGGTGCAGTTGAGCGTCTCTTTGATGATGTCCCCATAGTCGCTGTAGAACTGGGGAGGAGGGGGATAAGGGCCCCGTGTCCCCAAGATGTCCCCAAGCCGTGGCGGGGGCCAGGGTACAGCCCTCTCACGTGTTAACCCCCCCTCCCCACACACACACAGACCTTGGCGTAGTGCTTGAAGACGTCGGAGGCGGCGCTGAGCTCCAGCACGTTGTAGATGATGAGTTTGCAGAAGCCGGCCAGGAGCACCCGGCGCTGGTGCAGCTCCTCGATGTGGCTCTCGGTGTCCTCTGTGGGGACAGGAGCGGGGGACAGATGTTCGAGGAGGACAGATGGCCCGGGAGGATGCCCCTAGGACGCGCAGAGGGGACCTACCGGTGGCTGAGAGCTCATCGTGGCCACTGGCCGGGTGGAAGACGTGGTCCATGAGGAAGGCGGCCAGCTGGGCCTGGAGCCCGGTGTCGGGCAGCAGCACCAGCGGGGCCAGGGCCTCTCGCCCGTCCTGCGGAAGCTGGGGCCCGAAGACCAGCAGCAGGTCACTGAGCACCATGAAGGCCTGAGGACACGGGGAGGGGCTCAGGGCCAGGCTGTCTCCCCACCACCTCCATGTGTCCCCCCCTGTCCCCCCCTACCTGCTCCCGGACGCCGGCGTCCATGTCGGAGAGGCAGCTCTGGCACCAGGAGCAGAAGGAGGTGACTCTGCTCTTCAGGCTCTGCAACTGCTCCTGGGCAGGGGGACAAGGGGGTGGCTTTCAGGGAGGCGGGGGCTGTCCCACATTGTCCTTAAGGCTGTTCCTGTGCCCCCCCCTCACCTGGGGGACGTCAGAGCTGGGCACGCGTGAAAGCTCCCAGAGAATGTGGAAGTGGAGGCAGGTGATGGTGGGGACGAGGACCTGGAGAGGGCAAGGTGAGGGGGCTGCACTGCTGAGGAGTCCCCCCACCATGTCTCCCCCCGGGCCCTCCCTACCTGTGGGGGCACCTCGCCCGTGTCCACGGCGCGCTGCAGGAGCTGGGCACAGGGCTCGAAGAGCTGCCAGGGTGTCAGGTCGTGGGCACTGCAAGGACAGGGTGGCATCAGCAAGACCAGGACCCTGGGGAACAGGGGGACACAGGGAGCACCTGGGGCAGGGGACAGGACCCTGGGAGACACGGGGAGCATGTGGGGCAGGGGATGGGACCTGGGAGACATGGGGAGCACATGGGACAGGGTGCCAGGGGGACACAGGGCAGAGTAAGGGGGACCAAGGACACCAGGGGACCCGTGGGGTTGCGGGCAGAGGGGTGGTGTGACCCCATGGCCCCCCACTCACTTGAACAGGATGGAGATCCTCTTCAGCGTGGCCGCCATGCTGTACACCTCCTCCTCATCCAGGGACGAGGCCTGGACAGGGCCCAGGGTTGGGGACACCCCACATGGGGTTGGGGACCCACACCAGGCTGGGGACACCCCTCTCCCCGTGGTCCCTCGCTGGCCCATCCCAGACCAGCTCTTCCCCACCGATATCCTGTCCCTTCCCAGGCCACCATTGTCCCTTCAGGTCCTTGTCCCTCTCCTGTCCCCAGCCCCGTCCCGGCTCTGGGTCCCTATTCCCAGCTCTGGAGTGGCCACAGCTCCTTGACCCCATCTTCAGGTCCAGTCCCCAGCCTCATCCCAGCCCTGGATCCCTCTCCCCAGCCCTAGGGTGGCCCCAGCTCCATGGCCCCATCTTCAGGTCCGGTCCCGTCCCTAGGATCCCTCTCCCGTCCCCCACCTGCAGCAGCTCGGTGACCTCCTGGTGGAACTTGTCGGCCAGCTGGTCGGCCAGGCGGCTGCGCACCAGGTCACCACGGCCGTGCAGGGCCAGCTGGGGGTCGCAGAGAGCGTGGAGGGCGCGGGACGCAGCCCCCAGCACCCCCGGCCCCGTGTGCTTCTCCACCACCTCCTGCACCTGCCCCAGCACCAGCTCCAGGGGCTGCAGGGGGAAAGAGGGGCTGGGGGAGGACCACCGGGACAGCCCACTGCTCCAGGGACAAGGGGACCCGCAGCCTCCCACAGGGACATAGGGCCCCCCCACCCCAACCCGGGGAGGATGGAGACAGCCATGGGCGACAGGGACAGCCCCAGGATGGGGAGCAGAGGGGGCACAGGGACATGGAGCACTAGGGATGAGGGTTTTGGGACTTCCTGGGGGGGACCCACAGCCTCCCATGGGGACATAGGGCTTCACCCCCCCAGGGAGGATGGGGACATCCCCGTCATGGGGGGCAAAGGAGGCACAGCCTCCTACTGGGGACAGGGACGTAGGACATTCCAAGAGCACCCTGTCCCCCAGTCCCATTTCCTGGGGACAGCGGGATTCCCCCCAGCCCTGGGGGGCTGGATCCTGGCAGGGGGGGACATGAGGGGACAGCACCTTCTCCAGGCGGCTGGTGCAGTAGATGCTGAGGTCGAAGCAGCGCAGCACCTTCAGGAGTGGGGCCGCTTTCTCTGCATCAGCCGAGAACTGGGAGAGGGAGAGATGGGGTGGGGGGTCTAATATTGAACACCCCCCCACCCCCAACCCTCCTCCGGGATCCCTGACCCCCTCACCTTGGCCAGCAGCTGGGGCAGGGCTGGGATGAGGCAGTGGGTGAGCCGGGTCCTCTCCTCCACCTGAGCCTTGCGCTCCCGGGCCGAAGGCTGGGGGTCAGAGTGGGGCTTGGGGTGATGTGGGGGGCACCCCTGTCCCCTCCCTCAGTCCACACCCCCCCATTACCTTCTTGGTAGGTCCACGGCCCACCGGGGGCTGCCCCTCGGATGCCTGGACCACACTGGCCACCAGGATCTCCACCAGTGCCTTCTCCTGCCGGTCCTCCAGCCCTGGGGGGGAGAGGAATGGGGGGGCTGGGGGGCAGCCTGGCACCCCCTCTGCTGTGCTGGGGATCCCCGTAGGTCTCAGTGGATCCTAACAAATGCCAGTACGTCCCCAGACCACCCACCAGTGCCCCAGTGATGTCGCAGTGCAGCCCATCACGTCCCCAAATGTCCCAGTGACCCCCCCATCACTTCCCAGTATCTCCCAGCAATGTCCAAACATCTCCCAGGGATGTCCCACAGCAACCCCAGCATCTCCCAGTATATCCCAGTGTATTGCAGCAGTGCCCTGGTGTCTCCCCACGATCTCTCAATACATCCTAGCGCAACCCAGTATCTCCCAGTGCATCCCAGTATACCTCAGGGGAGTCCCAGGGTGTTCCAATGGAGCCTACTTGGACCCAGCAACGTCCCAGCATGTCTCAGTGTCTCCCAGTGACACTTCAGCATGTCCCAGTCTTTCCCAGGGACTCCTCCATGATTTCCCAGTGTCTCCTAGCGGCACCATACCCTCGTCGGGTGACTCCTCCAGCAGCAAAGCGCTGATGGTCTCCCAGTCCCGCAGCCGGGGCCCGGCGCAGTCCCACAGGCTGTCCACCAGGTAGGCTGCGTGCTCGTGGACCTGGGGATGGGGGGGCCCATTACGGTGTGCAGGGGACCCCCCCGGGACCCTCCCAGTGGCCGCTCTCACCTCGCTCTGGATGAAGAAGGCCAGTAGCAGCCGGAAGAAGGTCCTGTTGTCCCCATCCCGAGACGGCTCTCGCTGGGGGTCCAGCAGCCTGGGGACAGGAGGTGACATGGAGGGTCCCCCTGTGCCCACACTGGGCATGGGGGGGGGGGTGGGGGGCAACACCCAGAGACTTGCAGACATGGGGGTCCCAAGTGCCTGAGCAGGAGGTACAGGGGACAGTGCCTGAAGGGGCAGGGGGGTCCCACGCACCCCCCGCTGCGGGGACAGAGCTGAGGGGGACACAGGGACCAGACACCCCAAGGGACAGGGGGTCCCAAGTGCCCCCTGGCTCTGGGGCCAGCCCCGCAGGAGGACACCAACACAGGGTGGCCCCCACCCCAGTGTGGCCCCTGAGCCCCGGGGGACAGGGAGGACCCGGTGTGACGCCATCCCAGATGTGCGGGGGCCGGGGCCGGGACAAGCACAAACACCGTGGCTGCCAGGAGCCGCCAAGGCCTGCGCCCAGATAACGCCGGCACCGGCGGCCCCCCCTGCCTCCACCACGGGGGGCTCGGAGTGCGAGGAGCCAGCTGGCCACGGGGCTGCGGGGCGGCTGACCCAGCCGCGTGCTGGGCTCGTGTTTGCCCTGTGGCAAGCCCAGGTCCCGCTCCCATTAAGGAACGGCGTTAACGAGGCCGGGACAGAGCTCCAGGCTGCCTGCCAAGGCTCCCCGCGGCGCAGCGGGAGGATCCCCAGCCTGAGTCAGGCTTGGGCAGCAGGAAAGGCTGGGGGTTTTGTGGGGGCTGCGGGTGGGCTGGGGACCGGCTATACCAGGCACCGGCCCCTCGCTCACCGGCGGTAGAGGAAGAGCCCGGCGGCGGTGGCCAGTGGCCGGCTGGACACGTAGACCAAGGGGTAGACGCTCTGACAATCCTCCTCCGTCAGCGCATCCTCCATGTTCCTGTGCAGGAAGAACAGTGTGTGGGGGTCTCGGCTCCCCCCCATCCCTCTTCTCCCCACAGGGGAGAACATGGGCCACATCCCCAGGGTCCCTGCAGGACCCCATTCTCCCCATCCCCATCATCTGTCCCCGCTCCATCACGGGAGGACCCTCTGCCCCTCCACATCTCCCCCCACCGGCCCTGCGCTCACTCCAGCATCAGCATCAGCAGCTTCACCACTTCCACGGCCACCTCGGGTTCCTTGTCGAGGACCATGGACACCATGCGGGTCTGGGGAAGGGGGAGGCGGTGGGTGACACCCTGCAGGGACCCCAGGGGACCCCCCTGGCAGGCCCTGGCTCACCTTGAAGCGGCTGGTGAAGAGCTCCATGTGGGCAGCCGTGTCCCGCTGGCCATAGAGCCCCTGAAGCGCCTTCACGCACTGCAGCCGCACCTCCCACTGCTGTGGGAACAGGGACCATCAGCAGGAACCCAGCCCAGACCCCCAGACCCCCCTGGACCCCTATTCCTGGCCCACCTTGTCGTGCAGGGTCCAGCCGATGTACTTGAGGTAGCCATCAGTAAGGAAGGAGACGGCGTAGCTCCTCATCCAGGTCCCCAGCTCCTCCATGCAGATAGCTCGGATCTCGGGCACAATGTCCCTGCCGCGCATGGCACCACGGGGGGCTCACGCCACCATCCCTGGCAGCGCCACAACCCCCTTCCCCACGTCTCCCACCACCACCCCGGGGCCCCATGCCCCTTCTCCCCAGCTGGGAAGAACGCCCGGGCCAGCCCCGACCTGTAACGGTGCACAAAGACGCCCTTGAAGATGGCGTTCATCATGTTCTCAATCTCCTCCTGCTGCTCCCGGAGCTGGGGGGGACACGCAGTGGGGCTCAGATGGGGCCTGGATCCCCACCTTAATCCAGCCCCCGCCCTGCCATGGCCACCCCTCACCTCCCGGCGCTTCTCCAGCAGGGCCTCCAGCTTGTCGGTAGCCCGGCGGCTGGGCTCCTTGCCCCGCTCGGCCTCGTACTGCCGCTGGTTGTTCTCCTGGTGCAGCCTCACGCCCAGCGCCACGTTCACCAGCGCCGTCATCAGCTTCATGGCTGGGGAATCATAGAATCGTTCAGGTTGGAAAAGACCCTTGGGGTCATCAAGTCCAGCCACCCACCCTACTCTGCAAAGTTCTCCCCTACACCGTATCCCCAACGTCACATCTAAACGACTCTTAAACGCATCCAAGGATGGTGACTCCATCACCTCCCTGGGCAGCCTATTCCAGTCTCTGAATACTCTTTCTGTAAAAAAAACTCTTTTTCTAAAAGAAAACTCTTTCCTAATCTTCAGTTTAAACCTAGCCTGTTGTAGGCTGAAGCCATACCCTCTCATTTTGTCACTAATTGCCTGGGAGAAGAGACCCACACCGACCTCTCTACAATGTCCTTTCAAGTAGTTGTAGAAAGTGATGAGCCTCAGCCTCCTCTTCCTCAAACTAACCAGCTCCAGCTCCTCCAATCAACCATTCTTCAGAAGATCTATTCTCCAGGCCCTTCACCAGCTTTGTTACCCTCCTCTGCCCCCACTCCAGCACCTCGAGATCTCTCTCGGATTGAGGTGCCCCAAAACTGGACAAAATACTCCAGAAGAAGCAGGGGCAGGTGGGAGGGAGCAGGCCACCCCCACAGGGAGCCACCCCCCTGTCCTGGGGAGCTGCCTTACCTGCCAGGGAGCTGGTGTGGCGGAACGCCCGCACCTGGGAGTCGGAGAGGCTGGTGAGGAGGGAGATGAGGGCGTCCATCAGGAACTCATCGTAGACCACGCTGTACTGGCAGCACCGCACCACGGCGGCCACCAGCTCGCAGAAACCGGCTCGGAAGCGGCGCCAGGGCTGGGTGCCCAGCGAGAGGGGGTACTCAGCCGAATCCTGAGGAGAGACGGGGGTGAGGCAGGATTTCCCCCCCCTCCCCCCCCGGCCTGCCCCACAGCCACCTCCCATCCCCATCCCCACACCCCCCCAGCACCTCCTCAAACTTCTCTGTCAGCTGCTGGATGATCTCTGAGTTCTGCAGGTTCCTGAACATCTCCAGGGTCACCACGCCTGCCGGGGGGAGAGGGGAGGCTGCGGTGGAACGGGGGTCCCCGGGCTCAGGAGGGATGACACCCCCCCAGCAGCACAGACGGGACAGGGCACCCCCATCGGGGGGCACCCCCACCTTTGCAGCCGCAGGAGCGGATGAGGAAGTTGGCGAGCTCCAGGAACCCCATCTCCTGGTCCTGCTTGTAGGTCTCCAGCCACTCGTCCACCACCGTCTGCGGGCACGGGACACCGCACGCAGCTGGGGACACCCCAGGGAAGGGACACCCCCATCCAGAGGGACCCAGACCAATGGGAGAAGGGGGGGCTGGGCTGCAGACACCCCATCCCTGGAAGTGTTCAAGGACAGGTCGGACAGAGCCACCAGCATCCCTGAGCAGGGCAGAAGGTCGGACGAGATGGTCTTCAAAGTCCTTCTGACCCAAACTGTTCTGTGACATCCCCACCCCAGATGTATGTGGCACTCCCTCCACAGGCCAGGTGTCCCCCCCAACCCGGGGGTCGTGGCAAGAGTGGAGGGGGGGTACCTCGATGGCAATCTTGGCCGACCTGACGGCCTCAAAGAGGGTGTTTTGCTCTGGGCTACCAGTGGCTGGGCTGCTCCTGGCCCCACTGGGCTCCTTCCTCCGGGGACGCTTGGAGACCTGCCGGGGGGGGACACAGGGTGGGAGGTTGTGAGCCAGCCCAGGGAGGGGGGGACAGGGATGAAATGGGGGGGATGGACACAGAGGGAACATACGGGGCCGTGGCTCCGTGGCTGGCGCCGTCCCCTCTTGCCCGGACGCCGCAGCGTCTCCTCAAAGTCGCTGCCGGAGTCGCTGCTGCTGAGGGTCCTGGGGGGACAGCAGGGTGCTGGGCGGGGGGCAGACGGTGGGCAATCCCCCCTCCCCTCCACTCCCTCCCCACTCACGGGCTGGCAGGGGGCGATGGTGGGCTGTGCTCCCCAGCAGCCCCCGACACGGGGCTGGAACTGGTGCCCGGCCCCGCGGAGGAGCTGGAGCTGGAGGAGGCGCCCATGATGCGGGCCGAGCGTCGGGGGGGGGCCATGGCGACAACAGGGCCTGGGGGGGGATGGTGGGCTGGTGAGGAGGGGGGCGGCGGGGGGGGGGAAGGGGGGAGGGGAAAGTGGCCACAAACAGCCCCCGCCTGGGGCCACTGAGAAGGGGATGAGGACCCCAGGCCTGCCCCAGGGGGGGAGGCCCCCCCTCAGATCACACCAAGGGGGGGGGAATGAAGCCCCTCCAGACCCCCAGCATCACACCAGAGGGCGGTAAGTCTCCCCAAACAATAGGGGGGGTGAGGTCCCCCCCAAATCCCCTCCAGGATCACTGGGTGGGGGTTGAGACCCCCCAAATCCTTCCTGGGTCACACTGGGGAGAAGGGTGGGGGATGAGTCCCCCAAGGCCCCCCTGGCATCACCCCCCCCCCCCGCCCCCCCGCCGGGTCACACTTAGGGGATCCTGAGACACCCCACAAAGGCGTCCCCGCCGAGGTCACGTGACCGCCGCCCCCCCCCCCGCCTCGCCTCGCGCCGCCGAATCGACAACGTCAGTCAGGCCTCGCGCACGTGCGGGCCGGGCCGGGCCCCGCTCAGCGCGCAGGCGCAGCACGTGCGGCCGGCACGTGCCAGGGGGCGTGGCCCGGGCGGCACCACCGCACACGTGGGCGAGGGGGGCGGGGTGCCTATAGCCCCCTATAGCTCCTGTAACCCCGGGTCCCTATGGTCCGCTATACCTTCCTATAGCTCCTGTAACCACGCATCTCTATAGCCCCCTATAGCCTGCGGGTCCCCTATAGACTGAGGTGTTCCCATAGCCCCCCCCCCCCCATAGTCTGGGGGTCCCCTATAGCCTGGGGGTCCCCCCGACCTGCTGCCCCAGCCCTGCCCCCCGTATCCCCCCCACTCTTGTCCGTGTTTCCCCTCTCCATCCCCTCCCTCCGCCCCGCCGGTGTCTCCCAGTCCCCCCCAGCGCTCCCCCTAATTGCCCCCGCCCGCCATCCCAGTTGCTCCCAGTTGCCCCGAGTGTCCCCCAGCCCCGGGCCGTGCTCGGTAGCGCTCCCCGGTGCCCCGGTCTCCGTCCCACTATTGCGGGGGTTGCGGAGGTTGCGGGGGGAGGCTGTCCCGATGCCGCTCCCGGTGCCGGCCCCTCCCGCCGCCTCCGGGCGGGGGCGCGGAGGCCGTCCCGGTACCGAGGGCCGTCCCGGTGCCGCGGGGCGGGGCGGGACAGCGGGAGACAAAGGAGAAAACTTCGCGGAGAGCAAGAGAGCGGCCGGGACACCAGCTTCCCCCCGCCTCGGACCCCGGCCCGGCGGACGGGACTCCTCCCGGGCATCGTCTGCCCCGACAGCGGCACCGGGGCGGCCAGAACACCACCCCCCCTATCGGGACACTGGGGGCGGCCGGAGCCCCCCCCGACCCGAGCCTCAGGTGGTCCCTGAGACCCCTCCCCGGGAGCTTGGCGGGATGCGGCGGGGCTGAGCGAGCGGCCCCGCGTCCGCGGTGAGTGGGGGGGGCCACCGGGACTGGGGCGGGGGGACCGGGACGGCATCGGGACCGACACCGGGGGGGGCACCGGGACCGAGGGGGGACACCATGGGGAACGGAGGGTCGAGGCGCACCGGCGGGGGGGGGGGGGGGGGTC
>BJBW01005318.1:0-14063 GCA_004320125.1 Scolopax mira | reverse complement strand
CGGGGGGGGGGGGGGGGGGGGGGGTGTCACATGCGAGGGATGAAGGGCACGGAGAAGCCACGGGGCTGGGGGGAGGGCATAGAACTTTGGGGAGGTGGGTACGTCTGGAGGTGAAGGCAGTGTCTGGGGAGCACCCCGGGGGGTGCGGGGGGGGCACTGGGGACGACGGGAGGGGATGACGGAGGGGTCACAGAGTGGTCAGGGGTGGAACTCGGGAGCACGTGGCTGTGCAGGACATGGGAGGGGGGGTGTAAGGAGTTGGGGGGGGGCATGGACTCTGGTCTTAGGTGACACAGGGGTCTGGGGGGCGGGGGGGGGGCAGGGGGACGAGGTGGTCCTGGAAGGGAGATAGGGAAGATGCAGATCTGGGGGTCAACCTGAGGGAGGGCATCCCTGGGGCTGGGGGAGTGGTGGTGGCGGTGGCATGGTGCCTGGGGGAGGGTGGTGGCCAGATGATGTGGGTCTGGGGGAGGACATATTTGGGGTGAGGGGGTTTTGGGCCCACAGGGGAAATGTGGGGTCCTGGAGCAAAGGCTGGGAGGGACAGGAGGGGTGTTGGGATGGGGAACATGGGGACAGGAGTGTCCCTGGGGTGTGTGTGTGTGTGCAGGGGGGGACGACGTGGCACCTTGGGGTCGGGGGGTTTCTGGAAAGGATAAGGCAGGGGGATTCTGGAGGGATGGATGGGGTGGGACGGAGAGGCCTGGGGGGGCACAGGGGGACACGGGGGTGTGTGTGTGTCAGTGGCCTGTCCCTGTCCTCCTCCCTTTCCCGTAATGTCCCCCGCTGTCCCTGGGTGGGGACAGGCTGGCGGGAGCCCAACCCCCCCCCAGACCCCCCCCCCTTGAGCCACGACGTGGCTCTGGGCGGTCCCAGGGTTCTGTCCCCCCTCTGCCCCCCCCCCGAGGAGGGTATGCGACTGGCTGGGGGGGAGGGGGGGGGAGGGGAACCCCAGTGTGGCAGCACACACCCCCTCCCTTGCCGTGTACCCCCAGGGAGGTGACACTGGGGTCCTCTGAGCCGTGGGATGATGAAGCTGCCCCCTGCCTGCTGCCGCCTCCAGACACTGGGGGCTGCCCTGGGGGTCTGTGTCACCATCGGCTTCACGCTGCAACTCCTGGGGGGGCCCTTCCACCGCAGGTGAGACATTTCCCCCCCCCAGCTCAGCACATCCCCAAAATCCCCTGGGATCTCCAACCCCTCCAGTGTCCCCTGGACGGATGGGATGGGGGTCCTAGGAATGGGCCCCTTGACCCCTTGGATGGCTGGGGCCAGGCGCCAAGCGGGGGGGGGGGGAAGTCCCCAACCCCTTGGGCCTAGGCAGATGAGAAGGGGGTCCCCAACTCCCTAAAAGTCCCTTGTCCCCTTGGGTGGCTGGGGCCGGGGCGGGGGGGGGGGGGAGTCNNGGGGGGGGGGGGGGGGGGGGGGGGGAAGTCCTTAACCCCTCAGGTGTCCCCTAGGCAGATGGGATGGGGGTCCCAGGATGGAGGGGATGTGGTCCCGCACCCCCTGGGGGGTCCCTTGTTCCCTTGGACAGCTGGGGCCAGGTGGGAGGGGGGGTCCCTTACCCCACCATGTGTCCCCAGGCCCCCTGTGGTCCCTGCTGGCCGCCCTCCACCCCCCTGCCAGCCCCGCACCCATCTGGTCTTCCTGAAGACCCACAAGACGGGGGGCAGCAGCGTGGTCAACCTGCTGCATCGCTTTGGGGAGACACGGGGGCTGCGCTTCGCCCTCCCCCACCGCTATCAGTTCGGGTACCCCGCGTCCTTCCGGGCTGAGCGGGTCAAGGGCTACCAGCCGGGGGGACCCCCCTTTGACATCATCTGCCACCACATGCGTTTCAACCTCACCGAGGTACCGGGAGGGGTGGGGACAGGGGGACGTGGCAAGTTGGGGGGATGTGGGGGAGTAGTGGGGCTGGGGGGTGTGGGATGTAGGGTGGGGGGACATTTGGGGGAGATGGAGGACGTCAGGGGAAGATTTTGGGAGGGAAGCTGGGGGGGGGGGCTTGGAGGTCGGTGGGAGATGAGGGACACCGTGAGACGGGAGGGCAAAGGGATGCTGGGGTGAGACTGAGGGTGGGGGGGCACCCATGGGGGTTCGGGTTTGGGGGGTGCTGAGCCCCCGTTGCCACCATTGTCACCCTCCCCAGGTGCAGAAGGTGATGCCCAATGACAGCTTCTACTTCTCCATCGTGCGGGACCCTGGCACACTGGGCGAGTCGGCCTTTGCCTACTACCGGGCGGTAGCCCCGGCTTTCCGGCGAGCCCCCTCGCTGGCCGCCTTCCTGGCCTCCCCGGGCCGCTTCTATGAGCCGGGGGCTCGGGGCAACCATTACGCCCGTAACCTGCAGTGGTTTGACTTCGGGCTGCCAGGGGCGGCGGGGGCCGGGGAGGTGGCGGTGGCCCTGGCCGGGCTGGAGCGGGTCTTCGCCCTGGTGCTTTTGGCCGAGCACTTCGACGAGTCGCTGGTGCTGCTGCGGGAGGCCCTGTGCTGGCCCGAGGAAGCTGTGGCCGCCTTCGCCCACAACAGCCGCGCGGCCGCCGGCGGCCCCCGCGTCTCCCCGGCCCAGGCCGCCCGCCTGCGGGCTTGGAACGGCCTGGACTGGGCCCTCTACTCCCACCTCAACCGCTCCTTCTGGCGCCGGGCCGAGGCCTTCGGGGCCGCCCGCCTGCGGCAGGAGGTGGCTCGCCTGCGCCAGCGCCGCCAGGCCTTGGCCCGGGGGTGCCTGCGGGGCGGGGGGCCCCTGCCCGCCCCCGCCATCGCTGACGGCCGCCTCCGGCCCTTCCAACCCCCTGGCCGGGCCCAGATCCTGGGGTACGCCCTGCGGGCCGGGCTGCCCCCCGCCCAGCGGGAGCTCTGTGTCCGCCTGGCCACCCCCGAGCTGCAGTACAAGGACATCCTCGACCGGCAGCAGTTTGGGGGGGGCAACGCCTCTGTCCCCCCTGGAGGGTAGTTTTTGTTTTTTTGGTGAAGGGGGGAAGGGGTGGGTTGCCTCAGTATAGCCAGACTGGGCAATAGGTCCCCCCCACCGGGATTCAGGGTCCCCCCCTATGGAACCACTTTGTGCCTCAGTTTACCTGCTGTGGGCAATGCTGCCCCCCCCCCCCCCCCCCCCCGCCGCCCCCCCCCCCCCCCCTTAGTCTCACGGGGTCCCTCCCCATGGTACAGCTCTATGCCTCGGTTTACCTGGGGGTCAGTAATGGCCCTCATCCCTGCCCCCCCCCCCCCCGGGGCTCAGCCCTGGTACCCCATGGTACAGCTGGGGGTGAGCAATGGCCCCCCACCCTCCATGGTACAGCTCTGTGCCTCAGTTTACCAGGGCCGGGTAATGAGCCGTTGTCCCCCTGGGGCTCAGGCCCCGCCCACGTGCACACAGAGCCCCCGCTCCCCTGGGGGAGGGGCTGGCGCAGGCCCCGCCTTTCCCCCGGGCTCGCTTCGTGGTAGCTACGGCAATAAAGACTGGACTCAGGCCGCTGGTTGGGTGCTGCTGCTGCCAATCACTCGGTGGGTCTGTCCCCGCCCTCGGGGTGAGGGGGGGAAGTAAGTGATCGCTGCGCGGCGGGCGGTTTATCGATGCGCTCGGCGCTCAGCCTGCCCCACCCGGCCCTTCGGCGCTCGGCGCCGCGCCCTACGCACGCCTCTCGCAGCCGTGCCCGGTGGCTCCGGTAGCGCCGCGCGGAGCCGGCCCCGGCCCGGCCCCGGCCCGGCGCCCTTGGTTCTCCACGCTCCTCAGGCCGGACCCGCTGCCCATGGAGTCGCAGTGCGATTACTTCATGTACTTCCCGGCGGTGCCGTTCGTGGCTCGGGAGCTGCTGTCGGGAGAGCCGGGCCGGTACCGGGCGCTGCCCCGCCGCAACCACCTCTACCTGGGCGAGACCGTTCGTTTCCTTCTGGTGCTCCGCTGCCGCCCCGGCAGCGGCGGCGGCACCGGGCCGGGCCGGCCGCCCTGGGCGGAGCTGGCCGCCTCGCTGGCCGCCCTGGCCAGCGTCAGCCCCGGTGCCACAGAGACCGGCGGGGACCGGGATGGGGACCCGGAGGGCACCGAGGACGGCACCGGCAGCGGGGCCTTGCCAGAGCCCACCGTCTTCCGGGACTGCCGGGCCCTGCTGACGCACAGCCAGGGCCCCCCGGGGCGCCCGGCCGCCGGGGTGAGTGAGAGGGACCGGGGGGGAAGGAACGTGTGTGAGGCCAAGGGGGATGCGGGAGGATTTGAGGGTGGGACGGGGATGGGGAAACAAGAGAGGGATGGGGCGGGGGGGGGATGATGGGGCCGAAGGCCAGTCTAGGCGCTGAACCCCGCTGTGTCCCCAGATACCGGTGGAGGACCCCATCGTGTCCACCGACGAGGTCATCTTCCCCCTGACCATCTCCCTGGACAAGCTGCCACCCGGCACCGTCAAGGCCAAGGTGAGACCAAGGAGGGGAGAGCATGGGGACCTCAGGGGTGGGAGGGGACCTCAGGGACAGCATGCAGATTTTGGGGACAGCACGGGGACCTCGGGGATGATATGCAGTCATCAGGGGACAGTGTGGGACCACCCCCCTTCTCCGGGTCCAGGAAAGCCACCTGGGGCGGGCATGGGGGACAGGAGGAGCCATGAGGGCAGGGGTGGAGCTCGGGGCTCCTGTGTCCTGCTGTCTGCAGATTGTGGTGACGGTGTGGAAGAGGGACACGGAGCCACCCGAGCTGCAGGAGGGCGGGGGGTACCTCAGCCTGCTGCAGACCCGGACGCCGGCACACGTCTTCCGACAGGAGCAGGGGGCCTTCAAGGCACAGGGTAGGAGCATCCCTACGTCCCCCTCTCCCTCCCTGTGTCCCCTGACTGCCGTGTCCCCTGACTGACTGCTGTGTCCCCGCAGTGAGCACCCTGCTGACAGTGTTGCCTCCGCCCGTGGTGCGATGCCGCCAGCTCACGGTGTCCGGAAAGTACCTCACTGTGCTCAAAGGTGAGGGGATGGGGTGGCTGGGACGGGGACTGTGTCTGTGGGGTGGCTGCGACAGAGCAGAGGATGTGGAGCAGGGGAGGATGTGCTGTGGGGCTGGTCAGGGCCACGGCAGCGTCCCCTGTGCTGTCCCCTGATGTCCCCATCCTCCAGTGCTCAACGGCTGGTCCCAGGAGGAGATCTCGCTGTGGGACGTGCAGATCCTGCCCAACTTCAACGCCAGTTACTTGCCCGTCATGCCCGACGGCTCCGTGCTGCTGGTCGATGACGTCTGGTGAGTGCTGGGACAGTCGGGGGGGAAACTGTCCCTGGGGTGGGGGGGAGGCACTGCCGTGCTGTCTCCCAGACCCCACAGGTGCCCCCCGTTTTCCTCAGGAACGGTCTGTGCAGTGTCCCTGGGGGTTCCCTGCTTTGGGTGGGTAGGTCCCTGGGCCGGCAGCTTGGGTCACTGAGCTGTCCCCGCGTGCCGTCCCGCAGCCACCACTCGGGTGAGGTGCCCGTGGGTGCCTTCTGCCGCGTGGCGGGGGCCGGCTCGGCCTGTCCCTGCGCCCTCAGCGCCCTCGAGGAGCACAACTTCCTCTTCCAGCTCCAGGCGCCCGAGAGGCCCCCTGAGGATGCCAAGGAGGTGAGGGGGACACTTTGGGGCTCCTCGGGGCTGGGGGGACGCTAGGGGTGATTGCCCTGAGAACAGGTATGGGAGGGGATGCTGGGGGATATGCTGGGGGATGTGCTGGGCAGGGACTGTCCCAGTCAGGAGATGTTTTCTGGGCCAGGATCCCAGTCGGTGGCCCAGGGGACCCTGTCCTTGAGCAGGGGTCCTTGTCTTCCCCTGTGGGCAGCAGAGACAACCTTGGCTGGGAGGTGGGGCCACTGTCCTCACTGTGGAGGAACTGTCCTCGTTGGGCCCTGGAGATTTTGTTCTTGCCATGGAGCCTGGGGGTACGTGGGGATGTTGGGGACTCTCCTTGAGACTGACATCTCTGACCCACTGTCCTCTCACCCAGGGCTTGGAGGTCCCGCTGGTGGCCGTGATCCAGTGGTCAACGCCAAAACTGCCCTTCACCAGCAGCATCTACACGCATTACCGGTAAGAGCTGCCCCGAGGGTCCTTGATGTACCCTGTCCCCAAGTGGGGAGGGACCCCCAGGTCCTCCTCCTTGGCCAAGGAGGGGACACAGACATCCCCCTGCCCCTGCTTGTGCCGTTAACCTCGTGTTCCGGGGCTGCCTCTGGGCTGTCCCCGCGTCCTCAGGGCTCTATGGGGCTAATGCTGGTTCCCGGTGGGCCATCCCCACGTCGGTAACTGCCTCCCCCACCCCGCTCAGGCTGCCGAGCATCCGTCTGGAGCGGCCGCGTTTCGTGATGACGGCTGCCTGTGAGTCCCCGGTGCGGGCCAGGCAGCGCTTCACCGTCACCTACACCCTGCTCAACGACCTCCAGGACTTCCTGGCCGTGCGCCTCGTCTGGACGCCTGAGACCGCCACGGCCGGTGGGGACCCAGTTTTAGGGGGGGGGGACCGGAGGGGGGCTTGGGGGTGCCTCTGGGGCAGCCAAGAGGGGGAGGGAGGGAGGGAGGGAGGGAGGGGACAGTTGTCTGGAGGTGGCCAACTCTGGCACCGTCCCTGTCCCCGCAGGGAAGAAGCTGTCCGGGGAGGAGCGCCGGGCCACGCAGGCGGCGCTGGACGCCATCGTCTGCCACACGCCACTCAACAACCTGGGCTACTCGCGCAAGGGCAGCGCCCTCACCATCCGCGTGGCCTTCCAGGCGCTGCGGGCCGGCCTCTTCGAGGTGAGGCCGCTGGCCGCCCGCGGGGTCCCGTTCCCTGCCCCCCCGACCCCAGGGGGCCTGGGCCAGCATCACCCACCCTCCCTGTCCCCTCCTCTGTCCCCAGCTGTCCCAGCACATGAAGCTGAAGCTGCAGTTCACGGCCAGTGTGACCAACCCCCCGCCCGAGGCACGGCCCGTGTCGCGGAAGAGCAGCCCCAGCAGCCCGGCCGTGCGGGACCTGGTGGAGCGGCACCAGGCGGGGCTGGGCCGGTCCCAGTCCTTCTCCCACCAGCAGCCGTCCCGCAGCCACCTCATGAGGTACGGGGACTGGGTGGGGGGACACACGACACGGCGGGGACCGGGCAGGGGAATGCGTGGGATGGGGCTGGGATCAGAGTAGGGTTTGGAGGGAGGGGGATAAGAGGGCTGTAACACACCTGGAATGTTGAGGAGACCCCCAAGAAGGGTGGATGTGATGGGGGGACAGGGCTGGGGCACACCTGGGATGGGGAGGGGACAGGAGACAGCTCCAGGGGGAGGGCGCAGCAGCCCTGTGGGGATGCGGGTGAGGGACAGTCAGCCCCCCAGGGATCCAGGACAGCCCCCCTTACCACCCCGTGCCCCAGGTCGGGCAGCGTGATGGAGCGACGTGCCATCACCCCGCCAGTGGGGTCCCCCGTGGGGCGTCCCCTCTACCTGCCCCCCGAGAAGACAGTGCTGTCTCTGGACAAGATTGCCAAGCGGGAGTGCAAGGTGCTGGTTGTGGAGCCCGTCAAGTGACAGAGACAACGGGGATGGACACATCCTGCTGTGTTCTGGAGACTGGTCTGGAAGGGGACAAGTTTGGGGGGCTGGGGGGAGGGACACGGGGCTGGGGAGGGGGCTATGTTCCTGCACCCTCAGGGTGTGTGGGGGGGAAGAACCTGCTGCTTCACTGGGACTGGACTGGAACCTGCCATGAGGGGACCAACAGGGATGGGGCTCAGTCCCCAGCCTGGGCGGGGGGACACACAATGCTCTGGGGGTGGCATGGGGGATGTGGGGGGACATCCTGGGGGTGGCATGGGGGATGTGGGGGGACATCCTGTGGCTGGTCCCAGTGCTGTTTACACCCCTCCGGCTTCCTGCCTTCCCTTGAATTTGGCTGCTTGGGGTTGGGGTCACAGGGGGACCAGGAGTTGGCCATGGGGACACACACACACACACAGACTGGGACCTGTCCCCAGGGCACTGAGCCCACTGCCAACCACCCCCCCCCTCCCTGCTGGGGACGATTCTGTGCCACCAGATGTGGGTGGCAGCTCTGCTCCTGGTTATTTATTTGTCGCCGACCGTCCGTGCGCGTGTGCCAATAAAGCACTTGGCCTGGCCCTGGGGCTGTGGCTGTCGCCGTCGCCAGGGAGGGCCAGGGCATGTTGGGGTGGGGGGGATTGGTTGCAGGGAGCCTCTCCTCACCTCACCCGTAACCCACCCCCCTGCCAAAAGGAGTCAAATGCGGGCGACCAGGACATCGCTGGGCAGAGAGAAACCTAATGAAATTTGACAAGGGCAAGTGCAGGGTGCTGTACCCGGGGAGAAGTAACCCCCAAGCACCAGTACAGATTTGGGGGGACCTGCTGGACAGCAGCTCTGAGGAGAAAGACCTGCGAGTCCTGGTGGTCAACAGGATGCCCGTGAGCCCAACTATGTATCCTTGTGGCCAAGAAGGCCAATGGCATCCTGGGGGGCATCAAGAAGGGTGTGGCCCTTGCAGGCCACAGCAGGTGGAGGGAGGTCGTCCTGCCCCTCTACTCTGCCCTGGTGAGACCCCATCTGGAGCACTGGGACCAGTTCTGGTCTCCCCAGTTCAAGAAGGACAGGGAACTGCTGGAGAGGGGACAGCAGAGGGTCACAGAGATGATTAAGGGCTTGGATCATCTCTCTTATGAGGCTGAGGGACTTGGGTCCTTTTAGTCTTGAGAAGACTGAGGGGGGACCCAATCAATGCTTATAAATATTTAAAGGGTGGGTACCAGGAGGACGGGGCTGGTCTTTGTCCAGTGGTGCCCAGTGACAGGACAAGAGGAAATGGGCACAAACCTGAGTATAAGAAGTTCCACCTAAATGTAAGGAGGAACTTCTTTCCTGTGAGGGTGGCAGAGCCCTGGCAGAGGCTGCCCAGAGAGGTGGTGGAGTCTCCTTCTCTGGAGACATTCAAACCCCCCCTCCCCAGACCTTCCTGTGGGACTGTGGGTAGACATGCTCTGGCAGGGGGTTGGACTAGATGATCTCCAGAGGTCCCTTCCAACCCCATGTGATTCTATAATTTATTGCCTCAGCAGAGGGACAGCATGCATGGGGTGTGACACTCCAGGGCCCCGAGGTACACAGGGGATACCTTAGGGACTGCAGGCATGTGGGGGACCAGACCCCAAGGCCCCCTGAGGTGACAGGGACACAAGTGGGTGTCACTGCAGGGACAGGGGATCCCCTCTCCCCCCACAAAGCCCTGGGGACAGCAGGAATGTGGGGGACCCTTCCCCCCCGGCTTGGTGGCAGCGGGGACAAGCGTCTCAGACGGCCACGGGCTCCTGGATGTGGTTCTGGCGCTTCACCACGAAGAGCTTCTGTCCAGAGACGGTGACGAGGAGGGAGTGCTCCCCAAACACCACTGTGGGGACAGGGTGAGCACGGGGATGGGAACAGCGGGGGCATTGCCACCCCAGGGGTGGGGGGACAGCACCAGCATGGGGGGCAGTGGGAGGGTCACAGGGACAGCAGGAAGAGATAACCTGCTATATAATTAGGTAGATAATTTAGGTCTCCCCTAAATTACTGGGGACAGTGGTGCTGCCCCCCGCCTCCCCCACCATCCTTTCCCCCAGGGAGACTGCAGCAGCGGCAGCCACTGCCCTTCGGAGAGTTTGGGGACACCCTCCGGACCCTGGGGGGGTGTCAGGGTCGGCCCATGCTCACCTGAGAGGCGCTTGAAGGGGGGTTCATGGCTGCGCTGGAGCCGCAGCCCACAGGCCGTGGCCACCAGCTCCGAGAGGACGGCAGCCGTCTGCTCATCGTTTTCCAGGTCACCCGAGGACTGCAGCGGGGGACACGGGGAACGGTGTCGGTGGGGGCACAGGGGGCGTCCATTCTCTCATGTCCCCCCTCCCCCCCTAGCTCCCATATTCAGATACCTCTTCTCTCCCCCTGCCTTCCCCCCGGGGGCCCCTCCCGCGCCCCTCTGGTATCTGGGAACCCCTTCCAACCCCTGGGAGCCTGGTGTGTCCCGTCCGTCCTCTTCCCACGCCCCCCGGTATTAAGGTACCTCCCCGGACCCCGGTGTCGTCGTCCCCTGTTCCCCGCCGGTATCCTGAGGTACTCCTTGCACCACCCCCTTCCCGGTGCTCCCCGGGGCACCCCGCCGAGACCCTCACCGCCAGCACGGCCCCGTCGCTGATCACCAGGTAGCCCAGCTGGTCCGGGATCCGCTCCAGCCCCTGCGTCAGCGCCGTGGTCTGGGGGCGAGGAGGGAGCCCGTCAGCCCCCGGGACCTCCCCCCCGCAGTCCCGGTTCCTTCAGCGGACACCACCCCCTCCCTCCCCGGTAACACTCACCATGGCGCCGGCCCGGTCACCTGACAGCCACGCCCCGCCCCCTACGCCCACCCCATTGGTAGAGAGATCCGCCTGTCATCGGTCCGCCCACCAATAGAAGTCTTTGGCCTTTCAAGACAACGGAAGTACCCCTCACTCCTCCGGAAGTCCATCTCTATGGTCCCGCGGTCCTCCAAGACACAGGAAGTTCCCCTCACTCCTCCGGAAGTCCATCTCTATGGTCCCGCGGTCCTCCAAGACACAGGAAGTTCCCCTCACTCCTCCGGAAGTTCGTCTCTATGGTCCCGCGGTCCTCCAGGATACAGGAAGTTCCCCTCACTCCTCCGGAAGTTCGTCTCTATGGTCCCGCGGTCCTCCAGGACAGCGGAAGTCCGTGTCCTCCGAAGAGAAATGGCCCTGCAGCGGCAGGTTCTCTTCCAGCTCTTCTCCCGGGCCACGAAGCACTCTTGTGGCACTTTAGCGGCCTGGTCTGGAGGGAGGTCCCCCAAAAAAGGGTCCGGGTGGCGTTGCCATGGAAACAGCTGCTTTATCTCCTCCCCGCCCCCCGCGCCGGGGTGTCTCCTGCTGCTGGAGGGGTCTTCACACGAGGATGGGGAGGGGAGCCCTTGCACAGGGACCCCAGTGCCCTGTAGAAACCAATAAACCCTTTGGTGATGTGATGCTGAGCACCAGCATCTTGCACGAGGTCTGGGGGATGCCCGAGTGCTTGGAGGGGGGGGGGGAAGGGATAGTGCCAATATAATGGGAGAAGGGAGGGGGAGCCATCGCATGGGGAGCAAGAGGGGTCCATAGGGGTCTATAAGGGTCTTGGGGGGGGGGTTGTGTGCACTGTTGGGGTCCACTGGGGTCTTGGAGAGTTTATTGGTGTGCATAGGAGTCTGTGGGTAGGGTGTTTATAGGGGCTTATAGGTGGGTCCACAGGAGTCTAGGGGGATGCATAGGGATCGACAGGGGTATATGTCTGGGGGGGTTCCATAGCAGTTTCTTATGGGTCTGGGGGGGATCCATAGGAGTTTATAGGGGTCTGGGGAGGGACCCCTAGGGGTCCATAGGAGTCTGGGGGTTGCATGGGGATTGATAGGTATCTGGGGGGGTCCATATGAGTCCATAGAAGCCTGTAGGGGTCTATTAAGGGTCTGGGGGGGTCCATAGGAGTCTGAGGAAGGGTGCATAGGGATCAATAGGGGTCGGGGGGGGTGTGTGTTTCTCTGTCCCTGTTCTTTGCCTAGTCTTTCCTCTCTTTATGGGGCTGTCCTGCTCCCTGCACCCCTCTTGTCCCCAGCGCCCCATTTTCTGGCTCCCTGCCCCACACCTCCAGGTCCCTCTGTTCTTCCTCCTGCTTCTCTCCTCCCTGTTGTCTCTCTGTGTCCCGGTTTGAGGTAAAACCGAACCAGTTTTGTGTTCTGTAATTTTGCGTTTTAGTTAGGCCTCCTCTAACTCTCTGAAATTAACAGCATATTGTGGAGCAAACTGCTCGTTCTCAGGATGATAAGGTCAATGTTTGTATGTGGAGAGGCCTTTGCTTATACTTATTGCTGTAACAACCAAGGTCAGACAATTTTCATTATTTGCCCCGTAGAGGGTCAGAAACAGAAAAACGTAGAGGGGTCACAGCTGTGGGGAGGAACAGACAAGACAGGTGACCCAAACCTGACCAACTGGGGTATTCCATCCCTTCTGCCCCATGCTCAGTATAAAAGCTGAGGGATCAAAAGGTCAACTTCTCTTCCTTCTCTTCCTGTGATGGCCGACGTCCGAAGAGGACCCTGCCTGTTCATCTGCCTTTGATCCCGATCCCTGTGTTCCTGACTCCAGAGCTGGAATCCAGTTCCCATCTGTTACTGAGTCCAGTCTGGGACTTCCCCAGTGCCTGCCAGTGACGGGACTGTCATCCTGGGAGCTTGATTGTATATATTATATCCATTTCATTATTATTTTTATTTTAATACTAATTCTTCATTAAAGTAGTTTAGTTTATTCTAAACTTTTTCTGTATCTCCTTATGTCTTCCTCTCCTCTCGTTTGGGGGGGGGAGGGGGGAAGGGCCATCTGTCGGTCCAGTTGCAGTGATTTTGGCTGAAACCACGACACTCTGGCTGCCTTTGGGCACGGAGCCTGCTGTCCAGCTCCCTGCTGGGGTCTTCTCGTGGGCTTTAAGGAATGAACATTTCCTGCCCCCAGGTGCCCTGGAGTCTGTTTGCAGTCCCTGGGGACCGAGCCCAGGGCTGAGGACAGGGACAAGGTGGGGGCAAGGGGGGCCTGTAGCCATGCCCCCTCTTGCCAACGAGCTCCAGCTGGGGCTGAGGCAGCCCAGGTGAGAGCCATGAGGTGAGGATGGGCTGGGCCAAGGGTGTAAAGAGGCTGTGGGGGGTGTGGGGGGGCTGTGGTAAGATTGTGTTGAGGGTTTCTGTGCTGGGAGAGAAGCCTCCGGGCAGCAAAGGTCTCCTGCCTGCACCAAGAGCTGCTGCGAGTCCCGAGTTTTCCCTGTGTGAGTCCCACTCTCCTCTCCCTGCCACCTTCTCCCTTCCTGTGCCTCTCTCTGCCCTGCTCCCCACCAGCTGGAATTTCCCTCTTCCTCGGGCCTCTCCCTGGTTTTCGCTCCTCTTCCCCCTCTCCCCGGCTCCTGCTGGGGCCACGGCCATGGTGGCCACCACCCCATCGGTGGTGAGGAGTGGCACCTGGACTTGGGGGGATGGCTGGAGACCCGGCCCAAGCCCTGTCTGGAGGGGGTACCTGGAGATCTTGTTCCCCTGGAAAATTGGACTCGGGGTCAATTATCTCCCTCTGTAATTAGTAGACAGCCCCAGAGCCCTCGGGGGGGATGTGTGTGTCCACAGGGTTCTGGTGTGTTCCATAGGGCTCCACAGGGGTCTGGGGGGGTCCATTGGGATCTGGGGATTCTGGGTGGGGTCAATAGGGCTCCACAGGGGTCTTGCAGGGGGGTGGGTTAATAGGGGTCCACAGGGGTTCTGGGGTGTCCATAATAATGCACAAGAGCTCGGGGGTGGGCATTGGGATCTGGGGATTCCAGGGGGTCCATAGGCCTCCACACAGGGGGTGGCGTGAGTATAGGGATTCACTGGGATCTGGGGATTCTGTGGGGGTCCCTACATCTCCAGAGGGGTCTGGGGAGCAGGGTTTATAGGGGTCCACAGGCATCTGGGAAGGTCTGTAGAGCTCCACAGGGGTCTGGGGGGTGTCCATAGGGTTTTGGGGATTCCTTGGGCGTTTATAGGGGTCCAAAGGGTTCTGGGGTTGTCTGTAGTACTCCCTAGAACTACGGGGGTGTCCATAGTGGTCTGGGGAGTCCATCAGGGTCCATAGGGCTCCATAGAGGTCTGGAAATCTCAGGTGTGAAGGGGGGAATTGATCTGTGTCAAACTGCTGAGGTCAGTTTATGGCTCCAAGGTGAGAAACATGAATCATCTGCTTGCTTTGCCTTTAAAGTTCATGGTGAAAATATTTTAGGTTTTTTACACCCGTGGATGGTGGCACTAGAGGTAAAAGATTTGTTCTGTGTAGTTCACCTGAAGGAGGAGAGTAAAGAGAAGTTTTCTTTCCCCCAGGAAGGAATACAATCTACCTTTAACAGCCTCCCCCAGGGGCATAAACGTTCACCCACAATGGCTCTGCACTTGCTGAACTTTTTACAGTCAGTCTCACTCCCCCAGGATGTGAAGTTGGACCAATACAGAGACGATGTTCTGATTGGAGGAACTTCTACCGAGACCTGCAGAGCCCTGCGAAGGTCTGCGAAG